>SNQJ01S0077737.1:9388-29969 GCA_010110895.2 Picea sitchensis | reverse complement strand
TGTTGGTTGAAACCCTAGGAGGAGTATGTTGTATACACCCTACATTAAGATTCATCTTATTTTCTAAGTTTATAAGTCATTTTTGGGAAAGGTTGCTAAGAGAAGTACGAGTGTGTACACCCTCCTAGATTTAGCCTAGTTTGCTTGGCATGCCCTAGGGACTAAGAGTATTTACACCCCTAGGGATTTTTTTGATCTAACTCATACTTATAAGAATCCAATCACCCATATTTTAAAGGCACTAATCTGAAGTTTGCATTGGAGGAATAAATTGTTTTCCTTGATAAACATGATTTAGTGAGATATTGATCTTGTTCAAGTGGGAAAAGTTTCTACATGTTAAGAGTTTGTCAAGGCCCCTAAGGCGTCTTGATTGGATTGGTATTATTAGAGATATAAATCATTAAAATATACATCCATTAGGGATGGAGAAATTTTTTATTTTTCTTACTTATAACTCACATTTCAACCATAAAAAATTGTTAATAATTTGCCAGCATAATCTACTAGTCCTAATGCATCTTTTGGGTGGATTCTTGGCAAGTTTTGGTGGATGATTTTTCTTCTATAAAATCTTGTTTTCTACATCCATAAGGATGCAAATATATCTCTGCAATACTTTTTATAACAACCTTACATTGATCCTAAAGTCTATGCTTTTATACTTGAGTTGTACTTGTGCTTACTAGTTTATCTCTTGCCATCATTTACTTGACTTTAGAATATTTTTTATAAGCTCTAATAATAATTTGTTCGTTGATATTTATATTTTTTGACTGCTACAAATAGGGACATAAATATTAACCTTCTTGTCCACCTAACATATAGTTCATACAATTAGATCTTCTTGTGTCTTGGGAAGGTACTATCATATTCTGTAGGTAATCAAATTTCTTGGAAACTATCAACCACTTCTGAGAATCATTTCCAGGCTATATTCCACTTAGTATCTTCAACTATAGGGGAATCACTTCCATAATATCAATTTTTGTCTCATTTCCCCCTAGGGTCACTCGAGACTCCCCCCTTGTGTTGGATTATTCCTTCACTAAAGTGAGGGGAGGGTTTATCTAAGGTGATAGTGGGTAAAATATCCCACAATTATCTCAATCTTGTGGATTGGTTCAGGATTTTCCTAACATACAGTTTGCATGATAACATTTTGGTGTCATTTTCGTGGAGGATTTTGAATCCTCTTTCGTGCCCTGACAACACTTTGGCAAGATATCCCAAAGCATTTACCCCTAGATTTTCTGGAGATTCCACTTGAAGTAATTCACCCTTACACCCTTGATAAGATTTTCCTAAGGCTCATATGGTGAATCCATTATGGTACATACCCGAAAGGGGCATTACTCAAGCCCCAAAAACACTTGCATGCATCATAAGAGTTCACCCAAACGATCTAGTCCTCCATCATATCCAACTTCCCATTATTTTCCATCTACCTCTCTTAACCCTCCATTTTCACCTAATTCCTCTTCACCTCCACTCTCATCCATACCCAGTTCATCAAGTGCTACATGGAGCCCATGGGATAAAGATGCATACAAACCTTTAGACATGACAAAGATCCCTGGATCTCCTCACAAAATCCGAAGGGGCTTCAAGTAATGGATCCCCAGGTTTTTGGAAGATGATCTCATTACAACTGAAAATCACCTATATTCCTTCCTCCATGCTCTTGAACCTTATGACCAACATGAATATGTCTATATGAGACTCTTCTCTTACACTCTTATCAGAAGGGATAAGGAATGGTATGATAGTGTTCTTCTAGGAAGAATCACGATTTCATATCTCTTTCAAGAATTGTTTTCCAAAAGGTTCGGAAAAAAAAAAGACTACCAATCCCTTTATGATAAACTCTATAACTACAAAAGAAATTCAGGAGAAAGTATAAGGGGTTTCAATAATAGGTTCAATACCCTCATGAGGAGATTTCCTCAAGATTTCAAACCTTCTCATAGTACCATCCTCAGGTCTTACATGTAAACCATGAAATACCCCCGCGGAGTTCTAATTGGAAAGGAAATCCCTATAACTTTACTTGAATCCCAAGAAAGGGCATGTGAGATAGAAGAAAACATGACTTTGTCTCTCAGCCAATAGGAGGATTGTCTTGAAGAAATCATTCAAATTAATAAATTTGGTGACTTTGTAATACCAGGCCCTCCCCACAATATAAGGACATACCTGTAGAGGGAACAACAGAAGGTTGCTAAAAAACATGTTCATCGCATGATGAATTTGTTCGGTAAAAAAAAGGTACCAACATCTAAAAAAATACCTCCCCCAAAAAATGAGGTTTTGTAGGTTGAAAGGAAATGAGCATCAAGGTAGGATGAAGAAAAAAAATTTCAACATATTCAACAAGTTCTAATAGAGACACATAGAGAGAAGAAAATTTGTGTCATCAAATTTGAGGAGAATTTTTTTTCCCCTGACAAGACCAAAAGGGAATATTTTGTAAATCATGTCAACATAACCCATCAGGTTCTCGATGAGGGGATTGACAAAACTTTAATTTTGGAAAAATCCATTTTCCTTGATGAAGAAAAGAAGGAATTCTATTGGGGCTTAGAATTTGATAGTGATAACTCAAGCTTAGGCTCAGGCGCAGGAATAGTCTTGAGATCACCAAACAACAAGACTACCCTATTCTTATATAGGATTGAGTTTAGCTGCACAAATAACATCGTCGAGTATGAAGCCCTTATCCTGGGCATGGATATTTCCATTGATATGAACATCAAGTCCCTGCATGTAAGAGGATACTCGTACTTGATCGTCTCATAGGTTAACATGAAATCCACTGCTAAGAACCCAAGCTTGAAACATTATAGATATTTTTTTCTGGGATGCCATGAAGAAGTTTCATAAATTTTCGATCGAAGCCATCCCTAGGGAAGAGAGTCATTTGGAAGACAACCTTTTCGTTTCCTCTTCTACCTTACATTTTTTCAAAGAAATCAGTCTCTATAAAGTGGAAGTAAATTTCAGACCTTCCCTACCCGACAAATTGGAACATTGGTAGGTTTTTGATAATGAAAACCAGATTCTGCATTTTCTCCAGAATGAAGGTGAATTCTCAGAAGCCTAGATAAACTTTTTGGAGGAAAAGGAAAATATTGAAATCATTGGTTTATCTGAAGGACCCTTACCTAAAGGTGTCATCCCCATGGAGATACTTTTTTTTATAAAAATGACATGTATAAGGGGAATTCGTCAAGGAAAATTGATGATGGGGTCGTTGAATTCAATGTTGAGACTGAGGAATCCCCAAAGATGGTCAAGTTTGGAAAGGGAACAATGCCTGATGAAATGGAGAAGTTGATTTCCCTCATAAGATAATTTAAGGATGTTTTCGCTTGGTCTTACGAAGATCTGAAGGATTACCAAGAGGACGTCATACAAAACACTATTCCCCTTAAGGAAGGCACAAAACCCTTTAGACAGAAGCTCAAGAAAATGAACTCGAAATTTTCCCCACAAGTACAAAAGGAGTTGTAAAAAATGGTTGAGGCAGGAATAATTGAGACTATCAGGTACTCATCTTGGGTATCTAATCTAGTGATTGTCAAGAAAAAGACTGGTGATATCAGGATATGCATTGATTTCATAAATTTGAACTAGGCTTCGCTTAAAGATAACTACCCTCTACCAAACATGGAGTACCTTCTACAATGGGTCATCAAAGAAAAGATGATGTCCATGCTTGATGGTTTCTCAAGATATAATTAGGTGTTGGTAAAGGAGGATAACCAATTGAAACTTGTTTTCCACACCCCTTGGGTAACTTATAAGTATTTGAGAATTCCCTTTGGATTAACTAACGTGGGGGTTTCTTTCCAGTATGCCATGGATTTTTTTTCAGGGATTTGATCGGGAAACTTTTGAGGTTTACCAGGATTATCTATCCGTTATCTCCAAGAAAAGGGATCAACACATCCATCACTTAAGAATGATTTTCCAAAAGTGCATAGAATATGGCATTTCTCTCAACCCTAAGAAATAAATCTTTGGTGTGGATAAATGCGAGTTAATGGGTCATATTATTTCTAAAGACAGAATCTCAATAGACCCTACTAGGATTGAATCTATCAAAAAGATCCCTCTCCCTAGAGACAATAAAGCCTTCCAGTCTTTTTTTGGCCAAATTAACTTCGTAAGGAGGTTCATTATGAACTTTGTTGAAATTGTTAAACCCCTTAATATATTATTAAATAAGGATTCCCGTTTTGAGTGGTACAATGATGGTAAGCTATATTTATAATGTATCAAGGAAGCAATAACTATTGCACCAGTCATAGTCAGTCCAAATTTTTCTAAGGACTTCATCATATTCTCTTTCACTTCAAAGGACACCATTGTAGGATTTATGTTGCAAAAAATGATCAAGGGGACAAACAACTGATTACTTTCATGAGAAAGAACCTTAAAGACTCAAAGATGAATTACACAATTATGGAAAAACATCCTTATTCTCTAGTCAATTCTCTCAATAATTTTCAAACTTATTTGGGATACAACAAGATCAAATCTTTCGTCCTTTGCCCCACTATAAAAGGTGTTTTATCGCAACAAGATTGTCTTGGATCAAGGGGAAAATAGGTTTCATAGATACAAGAATATGATTTGGAGATCAAACCATACAAGATAATCAAATACCAAGGGTTGGCTAAGATGTTGACAAAAAGAAATCATGAAGCCATTGAGATGGGAGAGAAGGAACAAATCAACGTTGTCATAAGAGAATTTGAGAACAACGAGTGGTATTCAAATATCATTTATTACTTGAAGAACCTCACTTTCCATAATCATTTGGTAGATCACAAGAGGAGATCCCTAAGGCTCAAATATATGAAGTATTTCTTAACAAAATATGGCCTTGGGTGGAGGAACCCTAATGGGGTGATCCTCAAGTGTACGAATAAGGAAGAAGCTAACAAGTTAATCGTTGACCTTCATTTAGGGTATTGTGGAGGCCATTTTGAAACTCACACTAATTCCCATAAGATATTAAGGGAAGGATATTATTGACCCACTATTTTCTCTAACACGCATCAGTAGGTCAGATCCTGTCAACCGTGTCAATTCGTTTTCGAAAAAAACCGCCTCCCTTCCCTTCCCCTTAAGCCAGTGTCATAGAAGCACCCTTTCAGTAATGGGGAATGGATTTCAATGGCGAGTTCAAGGAAAACTATAGTAATGTTTATCAATGGGTTTTTACCACCACTGAATACTTCACCATATGGGTGGAAGCTATCACAACAAAGAAAGCAACAAAAGAGGTTGTGATGAAGTTCCTTGAGGAAAACATTATCACTAGATTCAGTGTTCCTTCCAAAATAACCACAGATAACACCAAATATTTTAGCTCGATGGAACTCAATGTTTTATATTTTAAGTATGGGATCATTTTTTCACACTCCTCAAATTATTATCCTCAAGGAAATGGATTAGTGTAATCTAACAACAAAAAAATCATGAATATTGTAAAGAAAATTGTTGGGGAAAACAAGAAAAGTTGGGAAAACAAGATTAAGTATGCCTTGTGGTCATAATGCACAACTACTAATACCTCTACTAGGAAAAACCCTTTTGATTTAGTTTACGGGTTAGAATCACGCCTACCTATAAACCTCCAGATTCCAACACTACAAATAGCCCAACAATTTTCCACAAATAAAGAAGCATTGTAGGGGTGAATTGATCAACTTATGGAATTAGATGAAACTCAAAGAATGGACTTTGATGAAATGGAAAAGAACCAAGAGAAGGTAAAACGTACTTTTGATCGTAGTTCAATGCAAAGACATTTAAATAAGGGGAACTAGGTCTTAATGTGGGACAAGAGGAGAGAAAAACCTGGAATGCATCAAACATTTGACAGTCTTTGGTTGGGGCCCTACAAAATAGAATAAATATCTGGGCCAAATGATTTTTATTTATCCACAACATAAGAGAGGAGGATTCCATTATCGATAAATGGATCCCTCCTCAAACATCATTTCCAAGGTGTCAAGTGACTTCTTCAAGACCCAGGCCCAGTTTAGTAGCTTGGTCATTTGATTTACTGCATTTACATCTTGATTGCTCATGGCAACATAGCTACATTTCATATTTCACTTTTTTCTACTTGAATATTGATTTCATTTTTAGTTTAGAATTTTTTGAAAAATGCTAAAATTTTCTTTTATAGATTAGTTGTGATTTTGGTTTTGATATACATGGATGAAGGGTGATAAAAGCACCCTGTATTTTACAGTTTTATGTTTCAGTGTAGGTACATGTCCACTGGGATATGTTGTGGTTCTCATGCACTCTAAGACGAGTACATGTCCTAAAGTAGGAGCCATATGTTATCCCCAAATCCTAGGGATAACTAAGGAGATGATGCATAAAGGCCCTCAGGTTGCATACATGGAGTATTAAGAGACAACCTGACCAACAATGTCCACTTTCACAGACAAAGACCCGCCTCATCACCACAGTTCCAGGTTCATCACGGTGATATCCACCACATAAAATGGATTCCAGAAGACATTGGGTCTTTCTCCATGAGGTACAAGACATGTATTATGGTGAGTGTCATTTCAAATTGAGGCATTCGAGTTTGTTTCATTTTAAACTTCTTTTGATTATGTAACATTTTCTTGGACATTATGCACTTTTCCTTGTTTCACTTTGGTGGTTGATATTGCGCCCTAGTAAGTGGGTCACACTTGAGGATAGGTTTTCTATTGGGGGGTCCTCTTGATGATTCATCATTCCATTCCTGACCATACTTGTCTCTTTCCATGTTTCATCCCCTCATCTCCTTACCTTTTGGGATTTTCGGGTGTACTGACCCAAGAAGGGGTTGTCCATAATTTCATGGGAAGAAGGGGCTGAAGGACCAGAGGCTTGTAGATGGAAAAATATAAAATCCAATCACTGACCTTATATATTCTCTCTGAGGGATCCCGAGGACAAGGAAATGTCTCTCATAAAAAACTGATGGGACCTGTAAAAAATAATTATTACAAAATGCTAACGAAGGTGGAGCATGTGTGGGAACTGTTTTTAATTCTTAGGTAGAAGCCCCAGACATGTTTTCAACTTGGGGAAGCATGATATGAACAAGGTATACTCAAGGTGGAAATTTGTTTTCATGATTAGGTAGAAGCCCCACCTTGGCTTCAACCTGGAAACATCTTAAAGGAATAAAAGGAAATAAATAGGCTTGGAAAAATGTTGCATTGAAAACGAAGGTGCAAAAAACCCTCTACAAAGGAACCCATAAATGAGACACTACAACCCCTTGTATTTCATGTACCCGATGCCCAAATGTCTTACCCCCATCCATGTCACTTTATCCACATGACTTATAGAAAGGTATTCTTGGAAAACACTCCTAAACTTGCGGTACGATTCACCCAATAGGTCGTTTTGTCAACCCTCTTGTACCTAAACTTGGAAAATTGCATAGGGTGTTTGAGAAATTGTTTATTTTGATGCATTATTTTATATGTACATGACTAAATGGATATTTTATTGATTGTATTTACTCATTATGATTCATTTGACTTGATATCCTTGGAGTTCATATTCATTGTCTTTGCAGGACCTAGTTGGTGGAAAGTTTTGGAGGAACAAGACTAGCTTGGGCTTCCTTGTGGCTTGAAATCCACAGGTTGGGTACCAGGGACCACACATCGGATGATGATGATATGACTTTGGAGTCCTATATGACACCTTGGAGGATCTCACCTAGCCCCTACAAGCCAAACGACTTTCCTTTGGAGGGTAAAAAGTCACCTTTAAAGGGATTGACGTCACCCTAGGGATAGGGTTTGGTGGTGTTGGCATGTTTTGAGGGAGGGGGGCATTGGATCATGGAGGAGAGGCTTACCTCCAATAAATGTGGCCTTAGGAGGCCTAGCACACTCATTTCCAACACAACAACTTGACCTAAAAGTGCCAAAGATTTTCCCCAAGAGGGTGACGTCATGTCTCTAGGGTTTATCTTATGTGTGGATTATGAGTAAAAAAATGTTATTTTCAAAAAGAGGAAAGAGTAATGGTTTTTATCCCTTTATATTGTGGCTTACCCTTTGAATGTGGACAAACTCTGTTTTATAGGATTTGTATAAAATTATATCATCTTTATTTCATTTTCATCATAGCTCTCCCATTGTGAGAAGACATATTGGCTGGAATTTGTGCCCTGTTGGGAATTTTTGGTATCTCTCTTGTGTGAAAATAATTCTTGGTGAATGATTGAGATAAAGTAGTGCACACCTATTGAAGGCCTATGTTCTTTCTATTGGATGGAAATTTGCTTGGTGAACTAGGGTTTGATCTCTCTCTCTCTCTTGGAATTGGTAAGGAAAATATGCATTTGTTAGTTCTTTCTTGCTTGTTCTCGGTCATTGTTGGTTGAAACCCTAGGAGTATGTTGTATACACCCTCCATTAAGATTCATCTTATTTTCTAAGTTTATAAGTCATTTTTGGGAATGGTTTCTAGAAGAAGTACGAGTGTGTACACCCTCCTAGATTTAGCCTAGTTTGATTGGCATGCCCTAGAGAGTAAGAGGATTTACACCCCTAGGTAGTAGGCATTTTTTTTTATATAAATCATACTTCTAAGACTCCATTCACCCATATTTTAAAGGCACTAATATGAAGTTTTCATTGGAGGAATAAATTGTTTTCCTTAGTAAACGTGATTTAGTGAGATATTGATCTTGTTCAAGTGGGAAACGTTTCTACATTTTAAGAGCTTGTCAAGGACCCTAAGGTGTCTTGATTGGATTGGTATTATTATAGATATAACTCATTAAAATATACAGCCATTAGGGCTGGATCAAATATTTCTTTTTCTTACTTATAACTCACATTTCAACTATAAAAAATTGCTAATAATTTTCTAGCATAATCGACTAGTCCTAGCACATCTTTTGGGTGGAATTTTGGCAAGTTTTGGTTGATGATTTTTCTGCTGTAACAACTTGTTTTCTACATCCATAAGGCTGCAAATAAATCTCTGCAATACCTGTTTATAACATCCTTACATTGATGCTAAAGTTTTTTCCTTTATACTCGATTTGTACTTGTGCTTACTATTTTATCTCTTGCCATCATTTACTTGACTTTAGCATCTTGTTTAGCAGCTCTAATAATCATTTTTTTGCTGATATATATCTTTGTTGATTGCTGCAAATAGTATTACACGTCAAAATTCCTCACTTCGATAATGTCACATTCTCATTGTCGCAAGTGTCACAAGTGTCGCACTTTTGTCACAAGTGTCATAAATGTCACATTTTCATTCTGTGTGTGTCGCATTGTGAATGAAAAAATGGAAACACTTGATACATCCTCTAGAACACGTTAGAAGAAGAAGCCACATCATTTGATAGATGAAAAAAAGTGTTTTTCTATGAGAATTGGTCATCTTGACAATTTTTGGAAGATTAGTGCTCCCCTGCTCATATACAGGGAGCTCTAGCGCTCTTTGTCTATCTAGAAGGGAGAGTTGTAGTGCTATGTTTTCCATTGTAAAAGAGTGCCAATTGGTTGAGAAAATATTGGGAAGAAATCCCCTTGTTCTCTAAGGATAATTAAGGATGATTCGAGTTGGTTTGGCTTGAACCTAACCCTTAGGCTGCATCTAAGGGAGATACCACAATTGATAGAGTCATATCCTCAACTAATCCCAAATATAACCAAGGTGGTTGGGCCTCCAAAAACCTATAAATGGAGGAATTCTTATGGTGAACAAGGAGGAAAATAATCAACAAAGCATTGCCATTTTGATCATGGATCTTTCGAACAAGGGGTTGGATGAGGAGGACTTGGAGAGGCTACTGCAACACCATCCATGATTGTAAGTATCTCTTTAAAAGTTCTCATCAATATACTTGGCATGTTCCCTTCAAGCTTGTGTATTCTTGCATGTGCTTGTCTATTTTTCTAGATGGATTTGTTTAATCTAATATCGTAAAGTAGGAGTTATTTGTTTCTTTGTGTTGTCCATTGCATTGAAGGTGTCAATTTGTGCAAAGGAGTTTGAAGATCGAACTCGAATTGGAAACAACGAGGACAAACTAAGAAACAAGGTGTATCACACTCTTTCTCCCTCTCTCTCTTCATGATTAGTTAAATTGAATTCAAAGAGATGTCAGTGTCCATTTGTGTTTTTCTGTCTTGGTATTAGGGGTCTAGAATCCAAGGGAATATTCATCTGTTTAGAGGGGAATTATTCCAAAATAGAAATTGGCAAATCCACTGGGGACCGAAGCTTTTAGTTTTTGTTTTTTCCTTGGTTTTTCCTTTCCTTTTTCCTATCTTCATATACCTTTTTCTGATTTGATCTATCCATACATCTGTTATCTTTGATAAAATTTTCTTACATAGTCTCTACTTGAACTTTCCTGATTTTTTGAATTTTTTGGGTTTTTCCAAAAAAATTCTCAGAACCAACGCCCTCTCCAGTTTAAGTCAGAGTGTTGATATCTCAATCAACACCCCCCCAGAGTGTATTCAGGAGCATTGTAGCAGTCTGGTGTTGTTACTACCAAAGCGTCATTTTTTCTTTCCTTGAAAAATTGTTGATTGTCTGTTTGTTGGGTGTAGTTCTTGGTTTTTTTTTTTCTCTAGCTCAGATCCTTTTCTATCATATTTTGTCTTTTGTTTGACTTACAAATTGATTCTTTTCACTCTTTTAATCTTTGATTGGTTTTTTTGTTGTCTTTCCTTATCACAAAAATGACCATATTTCCTTAAAGTTGGGTTCTTTTTGTTGTTCCTTTTGCTGCTCTTTTTGTTCATCTGATTGATTGGAGATTGTTATAAAGAAAATCATTGATCTCAGTACTGATTATTTGGTCTTTGATCCCTTACTCATTTCCGTAATATTTTTAAGTGTGATTCTTTGTTTTTTGGGTGTATTTTTTTTAATAGATAGTTTGTTCTTCTTTTAGTCTCTTATCGACTGTTGAGAGTGTCTTTGTTTGTGTGATTTTGCTTCCTCTTTTCCAAAGTCACAATAGTGAAGTAATTTTTCATTATTATTGAAAAAAAAAGCATTAGACGAATTATTCAATTCACATTTACAATCAATCAAACAAAGGAATACTTTTTGCATTGGTTTTTGGATTTTGGAAAGGTTTTCTTTATAATTCGGTAATTGTTTGGATTCTTGTTGAGAACGAAATTGTATGAAATTTTTGAATTCTTAAGTGCTTGTTAGTGAAATAAAAAGAAACTCTTCTCCTTCCCATAGTTAGAATTTCATTAAAAATAAAATTTGCATCTCATTCTTTTTATCTTTCTTGGAGTCAAGTATAAAACATCATCAATTTCACTATCATTCACCCTTGTGTAAAGAAGAGCCACTAAAATCAGCGCTAATTAAAATCAATATAGAAACTTTTTATTTTCAAGATATTTACACCAACAATAGACTAGGACTAGAGCTTTGGAGTAGGTTGTGAGAATAACTCTCCAAAGCATTCAATGCAAACTCAGAGTCTCACGATAGGGAGAGTAAATCCAATTTTCGTATAAGCATAGTGATGGGTAAACTATATGTACTAATTTCCCTCAATTAAATTATCGACCAGGGTAAGTAGACTTAGATTTGTGACACAGTATGAGTCAAGGAAGAAAGGAACAACTAAAGGAAAAAGTATCTATCCAAGAGGATGGTTTACCCTAATAATCATCACACTTTGTCAATCTACAATTCTACTTTGAAAGATGATTTTAAAATCCATTTAAACAACATATTTTGTGTTTAATATACAAAGCAAACTTTAATTGGTTAGATTTAAGCAATCTATGACTATTAACTATTAATCTAAGTAAGAAACCCTCTGAATGAACAAGAAATATTTGAATAAGTAAGCAATCTGTCAAGATCAACTTTACAAAGTGAACTCTATTCTCAAAGCATATCTAAAAACTCATAATTTCTTTTATCCTACAAGAAATAAACTTTATCTTTAATCTTCCTAATTGAAAGAAAGAGCGTTGTAACAGTATTCAGATGTAATGGTTATGTCTATGGTGGCAGATTATGTCAAGATGGAATCTAATCACTACTGACAACTCAAATGGGATTAACTCAATGCTAACTTCTACAGATAAATGCAGTGTATGAATAATACAATATATGGAGAGCTTTGTCATTACGAATTTTTTTTTACATGTTCTTGTAATCAATATAGTCTATGAACATTATACAAACATTGTGCAGAAGAGATTCGAAATCAACGCTTGTTCTATCACACTATAACTGGAAAATATTCTGTACAGAGTTAGTAATTCATGCAGACCTACAAGATATAACTAAAAATCATAACACAACATCAACTCTTATCCTATCATATTGATGCTAGAGATAGACTCAAAAATTTCTGCAAGCCTACATATAGTAATTGAAAATTACAACTTAGTGAAGTAGATAGACACTGCCTAAACAACTAATCTAAAAAGTGATTGATAGTTTATAAAACAAGGAAAGAAAGCGATAATGGCACAATTAAACATTTATAAACACATGCCCATTAATAAATTACAACCTTCATAACAAGATGTTAGATGTTAGAATATAAACAAGTAAGTATGAACAACTTGAGTGCTTTGTACTACACATACAATCCAAGGAGAAATCTGCAAGTTAGGAAGAGATATACACAGTAACACAATTTGGACAAGTAACCCGAAGTTAGCAAGCTATGAAATCCAAATGCGAAAATGTAACTATACACTGATATGGACAAGCTACCTAGACCATTGGTGACCCCCCTAGACGGTCGTAGAAATACTCCAATATAAAAACATAGTCATAGAATTAGAATAGCATTAATATTAATCACCAAAACAAAGTTTACAGAGAAAATCCAAGATAATGTTTGTATGTATATAAAAATCGTGTCTCTAGTGGCATAGACCAACAAGTATATATAGATTTTGTACACAGCCTGGGAGGTTAACCATTGAAAGGGTCGGCGCTCTCTAAAAACAGAAATACATTAAGTTTTAGCAAAAAAATGCATCTCCTTCAACAACTTCCTGCGCTCAAAAGAGCGGTCGATGCAACTACTCAAATCTGAATGCGATAGGTTCCATAGTTGGAGGCCATGAGCATGCACACAACCCATGTCTCTTATTCACTGAGAGAATCCTGCCAATATGCCAACCGCCAACTGTGTTATGCTTCGAGGGCCAGATCGAGGACTGGATTGAGGGACAGATCGAGGGATGGATTGAGAGCTAGATCGAGGGCCATATCGAGGGTCGGATCATGTTTTTTGCCTGTTGCAAGAAAACGAGAAATATTAATAAATCGTGATCACTCAATTGGACATAAACTAACATAAAAGCATCGCAAAACAAGGATTACACATACCTCATGTTGTCCCATGGAAAATTGATGCACAAAATCTGATAATACCTTCAAAAAGAACTAAATAAAAGCATAGAGCGTATAAATTCCATATGCAAAAGATATTTGGGCATCGAAATAATAGGAAAAACACTGAATCAAAACATAATTGGGATTCCCCTCTCACACAGGGGTTATGCATGAGGTCTCATTCGGGAGAGAAACAAATATTATCCCTTCGAGGCTTAACCATTTGTAGTAGTCAGATCATATATTGGAGGTTCTTCTTGAGATTCAACTGTCTTCATTTGGTCTCAGAAATTTGTGAATTCTGAATCCGTTCAGGGTCCTCTAGAGTTCACTAGTCCACTTGTCCTCAGTTCTCTTGAAGGATTTTAGAATTGATATCCTACCCACACGTTCAGACTCGACTGTTGACTGTACCCACCCAGAGGCTGACTACGAGCTGGTATCCTTAGTAGCCACAATATTTAGGGTCCTTACACAAGGTGACAGTGAAGGGAATTTTTCGCTATGCCTGGAACATATGTTGGTCAAACTCACTCGGGCTCCTTGGAGGGTAACCCGCAGGTAAAATCGTGAGGAAACTTGCACCAAGGTGTAAGTTCGTTAAGCATGTCAGCACTGTAACTGATCCACCCACCCATATCCCATCCCCTTCTCACTTTGATCACATGATGTTGGATTTTATCACCAACTAGCACGTTCATTGAGAGAAGGCATTCTTTGCTTGTTGGTTTTCTAGATTTTTTAGTGAGTTTTGTTTGTTCATTTTATTGTCTTTCAAAATTGAGACTGTAGATGATAAAGGTATTTGTATATCACATAGGATGTAAGGGTTTCCTCTAGAAGGCTACGAACCCTTACCTCCTAACTCACCCAAGGACACTTATCGTGAAGAGGTTGAGAGCCATTCAGATGCTAGGAGCGTTGCTACTCCTTTACTAGCAAATCCCGAGAGATCCTTGGTTACAGTTGAGGAAAGCATCCTTCTTATCGACCCCAATTTGCAAGTACCTCTTGATCCACTCCTTATCTGATTGAATTCCTCATGTAACGTTATAGTATAATATTACACTCACTTACCATCAAGGCGATATAATCGGTTGGATATGGAACCAATACAACCAAATTTTAATGATGAATACACGACCCCTATCCGTTCTACTGAAATGGTGATCTACAACAAAATCATGTTCATTCTATATGAATAACTCCATCAGGACATGACCTTTATGAGAAATTTAATTTTAGCAGACCACCTTTTGACCCTGCTACCTTCGTTGGTGTCGAGGCAAGACTGTCAGGTCAGACTATCGACCGTCCCATCGAAAAAATAGTAAATACTGCTACCACTTCAGTACAAGTTCAATCTGACAGAGGAATCATGTTACCTAGTCATGTGCAAAGTACCTTGATAGTAACTCCTACCATACCTATTCAACCCACAAATCCTTATATTCAACAAAAACCTATTGGGACACATGTGCATCATGGAATGTAGAACCCTGCCACACACGTAAACTTAGCTACAGGACAAATCCCAACTGGGCTGTAACCCCCATATAGTGGACACATCTGTTATAACCCTAAAATGCACCACTCAAGCTTACCTGGCATTAGGCCAACCCATGTCTCTTCCTTGCCAAAGCCATGCTGAATAAAACCTTGAAAAACGACTTAAAATAGGCAACCCACACCCTAACCTAACACTGGGCACGTTGGAACGCTTGTTTCCCTTCTACTGCACGTGTTGGAATGCGGGCTAGCCCACTACAGCCCGCGTTTACCTAACAAAGCAAAAAATCAGGAAAGTTACCGCCGGGACGAAAAGATGTGGGTCAGTTAACTGGAACTCCTAGCCATGCATGGCCGAGAGTTCGTCTAAAACCCTAGCTCCTTCTAGCCTATAAAATAAGGGGTAGGGGTACTATTTAAGGGAGGAAAATCATAGCAAAGAAACTCTGCCCAATTGCCGAATCCGTTTTGTCCCAACCCTTTAGCCTTTCCTCAAGCTTTAGGAGAATTCAAGCAAAGCAGTTGGAGGACAAAGAAGAGGAGGAGCCCAGGATCAGGATCGAGGAACGGTGGCCGGTCTCTATAATCATTGTAAGTTGGTTCATATTGAGATAACTAAAAGGATACTTTTCCCGTCCCAAATACATGAGTCTTATATGTTTTATTGGATTTGTGTTTAATATCTAACCCTCTAGTAGAACAATAGCATGCATGCGTAGTTTTGTCTTGATTGCAGGATCGCTTTTTGAAAGTAGCAGCAGAAGCAAGGAGATAAAGCTCAACGAAGGATCTACACCAACCGCCGATAAAAAGGTTAGTTGGTTCTTCCCTTGTTTGCTTGTGAAAAAGGGTTTTAGATTCAGGGTAGAAGGTTAAAAGTATCTTAGGAAGGGTCATGATCTGCGTACAAGTTTAAGCCCTAGCTTGTTAGTCTGTAGGGTAGAATACCCCACAACAACATCCCTACTGGGGAAAAACCATGCTTACACATACCCGTGCTGACTAGGGGGAAACCCCCTTTCATCGGTCAAACCCCAGTTGTTACCCAATCGATGGTAGGGGGACAACCTTATTTCACAAGAAACCCCCTACAATCCTGGGGACCGCCCCAAGGAGGTACATTTCATCAACCATATTAGGGAGGGCCATCACACCCCAACCCACAATGAGGAATACTGAATCCCAATCCTTCTAGATTAAATTCTGGAAAACCTTTTCCAGGGATCCCGAATCCCACTTGGGTTCATCCAGGTCAACAATATTATCCTCCCCAAGGGACAAATATTTACCCTCCTCAAGGACAACCTAGTTACCCTCCTCAAGGGAAGACTGGTTATCCACCTCAAACTAATCAGGAAAACTATCCTCCCACGGGTTACACTGGTTATCCTCCCCAAGGCCAAATGAGTTTCCCTTCTCCTTTCATGAATGTTCCTTAACAAATGAAACCTACCTTTGTTGGTCAACAACATCAGTACATGGGAGGTCCTACTGGCTACAACTATCCACCTCAACCAGTTTACGGCCCTACTAGTGTCCCCATACCACACCAGTATCATCCTCAGGTAAATCGAAAAACACCATTCTTATCCACTCTAGATCTACCAACTATATCAAGATTGACAAATGATCCCATATTACATTCTCCCTTCTAGCCAATTATCCCTGCTAAATTTCCTTCCAATATCCCGAAATTTGGCGGTAAACCTGGAAAAGACCCTAACAACTACGTTATGAATTTTCATCTATGGTGTTCATCTAGCTCACTAATGGATGATTCTATCTAGTTACATATTTTCCAATGCACACTTACAGGTTCAACAACCAAATGGTACATTGAGCTACAATGTGGTACTTTTCAAGATTTTAATTCCCTCAACATGGATTTTATCATGCACTTTAAATTACCCATCCGTTACTATACTGGTACAAAACTCTTGATATCCCTTTGTCAAACCAACTCCGTACATATCTCTAATCATATTCGTGAGTGGAGACGACGACAACGGTTGATCAAAGCAACCATTCCTGACCAATTAATAGATGAATGGTTCACTAAATCTCTTTTACCTTCGATTTCCTATGACATAGCCTGGTGGTGTTGTTACCGAAGAAGAATCCATTGCTCTCGTCCAATATCTGGACTTGGTTTATTCCCAATCTGGTACTTTGTATGAATTAATTTTGAACACTCCCCGTACATCAACCAATCCATCAAAACCATTCTCCATAGCTCATGCAGATGGAGTTATCAGTTCTATCAAAACGCAATCCAAATCATATTCGATCAACATGGTTAATCACTCAATTATTTCCCCCACTACCGGATGGACTTCACTCTCATCCACCTCTACCCTGACTCAGATTCTTGAGGTGAATGCAGTTCAATCTTCTTCTCCACAAAAGTCAAGGGGGAAGAGGAAAATGAAAAATAAACCAAAGAAAAACAATAATCAAAATGAATATCCAAAAATGCCAACTCAACCACCTGGTACTAAGAAACAACCACAGCGAAAACCGAAATTTCCATGTCTCATTTATGGTGACAATCACTACACGAGATTTTCCTCATCGTGGCGAAGTTGAAAAACTTTTTAAAGGAAATTCCTGACCCGCTGTGTTGACACGGCCTTTTCCACAGCAGTAGTCACTAGTTGTGCAAGCCCCTAGACCTTCGGTGGGAGGAAATCCAAATCATCCTTCTAGTGAGGAAGCTTCATCGAGTGCATACATTTACATGTTTAATGGGATAGATTTGACCACTCGTACTACGACATATGACACACCTCCGACTAAACCTAACAAGGAAAAAAGTAACTAATGGTACTACAATGGATCCATCATCCACCACCATTACTCCTCCATCTAGGGCACTCCAGATTGAGAAACCTAACTTTGACTCTATCTTACATCCCCCCAAGAGAACAATTCGAAAGTCAACTTTTAATCCTAATTCATGTGCTACTCAAAACTACAACATTGTTGAATATTTTGCCCAAGCACCATGTTCTATGTCAGCTCTCGCAGTTCTACAACATTTCCCTAGTAAACGTAGGACTCTCTTGGCAGTGATTAGAGCCATAGATACCTATTGAAACTTGAATCCATTATGACCGAAATGACAACCTCGCGAGGATGTAAATCCTCCCGCATTTTTATAAAGGTGGTACTCCTCTTTACTTTAAGATTTTCTTTAGGATTCTAGATGTTCAGAATGTGGAACTTTGCATAATTTCGTCGTGATAATCAAAGAAATATAAAGACTGGAAGAAAGATAAAAGGAAAATGTTTTTGTTTTATTTTTAAAGAAAGTTCCTGAGAAAGGACCAGGAATCACACACTTCAGACATTTAAAGTAAATAAGCAAAATTTCCTCACATCCATCATAGTTTAAGATAAAGATTTCTGATCACATAAAATAAAAATAAGATGATCTACATGCAAAAGAGAACTTTAATAGAGTGGACACATGGGAAGATAAAAAACGATAATGATAGATCAACATCAAATACTTTATATTATTAAAAAAGGGTTACAAAGCACAGTCGAGATTGTTCCCAAAGTAGCTCTCTTGAAATATCTAAAAAATATATAGTCTCATACATATTCTTTGAAATTTTAAATGTGTTTGTCTTAAATATTGGGATTGGGTCTCCCGTGGACCATAAAGAAAATAAATAAAAGAAATAATCTTTTAGAAGGAAGACGGTGGGTGGTAGAAGAACAACAAGACCTGGTAAGAAGAAAATAGGAGTTATCAGTTTTTGGTTAAACCTTTCTAGTGAAAGAGGTGGAAAAAATGGATGAAGGACTTGATAAATAAAAATAAGGATATGATCAGCATAAACTTACTATGATGGTATTTCCTCGTTTTCACTTGCTCACTGATGTCCTTTTATTGTCTTCATCGACAATTATAGAAACTGTCTCAACTGTTTCTTGCCCTTCTAGAAATCCCCGTAGTTTCTTCTTGAAACATTTATTTTAATTAATACGTCATTAATTCCTCATTAATGAATTCACATCATTAATACAAGCATATTTAAAGTGGGTCCCTCTCCTTTTAAACAAAAGTTTTAATTAAACTTTTGTTTTTTGAAATTTAATTAATTTCCCTTTAAAAGAGGATGACTGTGTTTTAAATCTCTGGGAATTATAATAAAATTTTTAACCATGGAAATCATTTCATATGTGATATTAATTTTCTTATCTTTCCAACGATATAAAATTTGTCCAAAGTTGTTGCTTGGATCTCAAGATATGAGCTCGTGAAGTTGAGTTGTCACGTAGGCCCATTAAAAAATGTATCTGACTGATATTTTAATTTCTGAGAAAAATATATCAACTTTCAGCACATGAATCCTATACCATCATCTTCTATGTCAAAATACCTTTCTAACGGTGTAACATTTTTTGCAAACGACGATCAGGATCTCAAGATATAGGATTTTCAAGATTGTGACTCAACCACCGTCGATCAAGTTTGATTGGTAAATGTGGACCCTTGATTTAATTTTGACCTCCTTTGTTGAATTTCGAATTTTCTTCATTATTCTTATCTCACATGTACAAGAATAAAATAGTCTTAGTGGTATATAAGTTAAGTGTAACACACATTTGACAAGAAATAAATAAGAGAGGAGATTATGGAGCTTGGAGGATTCGACCCTTGGAAAATTGTTGAATATAATAATACTTTTGCATGCCCAACCAACGACCAATATGCCCAGTCAGCAATGATGAGTCATTGAACCAAATGTTATCACATGTCATTACTCGATAGGCCAACAATATTCCAATAATAATCTTCCACATGTCATCCAATAAAATCACGCCATGTGTCACTTTTTGTATGTTGCCACGTGTCCATTAATTAGTTTCCATGTGGCACCATCCATTTAAATACCATGTGGATGTATCTAATTGGTTAATAAAATGCCATGTGTCACTTGGAGATGTTCCTCATAAAACTTAGGATAGGAAAAATATTATTAAAATAATATGGTGGGTTCACGGGTTTACGTGAATGTAGAGGTAGGTGAGGAAATCACCACAGACCCATGGTAATACATAGTAAGTAATGAGTATGAAAAATTCTAAGTGTAAGTGAAGTGGAGAGGAGAGGTAAATAGTTGTAAAATATTATAAGTCTTGAGAATCGGTCGGACGGACTCATATAACATGAAATAAACATCAACAACCCTCACCAACCTGTGAACCCTTGAACCTGTTGTAACTCATATATTTGGCTAAGTGTTGGAGAAGTTACATAGTAAAGAGTAGTAAAATGAGTTGTGTGCATTATGAAGGTGGCAGAAGTCAAAGTGCATTGTGAGGGTAGCGGAGATAAAATATACTCTTAGGAAATATCACCAACCCGCGAACCTGTGGTAAGCCATAGTAAATAAGACTAAGTCTGGAAAGTATATAATGGATCAAGTGAATTATGGAAAGAAATATGGAAAATGAGAAAATTGAAAAGAAATATATGGGAAATAAAGGAATTACATGAAATTTGTGAAAGGAAAAAAGGAAAAGGAAATAAATGGAGAAATGGGATAATGAAAATGGAAAGGAAAATAAAAAGAAATGGGAAAATAAAGGAAAAGGGAAATGGATGTGAACGTGGAAAGGAATAAGGAAAAATGGCTAAGTGTGGAAA
>SNQJ01S0077736.1:36415-50212 GCA_010110895.2 Picea sitchensis | reverse complement strand
TTCAGTAGTGACATGATTGCTATGGTATACTTGTTGTTTATACATGATTGAGATAACATTCATATTGATTTGTTGTGGAGCATGAGCAAGCTATTGGAGAGCTTGGATGTATTGTGACTGGCTGTGGGTCAGTTTGGACAGTGAAAGACAGAAGGGTTCTAAGCACATGAAGAAAAGAAAAACCCTAGTTGCTTAGAAGCAGACGCTTGTTGCATTATACACTAGTCGCGTTCACACGCGGGTTGTAGTGAGCCAGGGCACGTTCACACGTGGGCTACACTACTAACAGGTCGTGTACCTGTTGACAGATTGATATCTGTTGAGGATTGTTGCCTCATCTCAGTTGGTGCTGAGAATGTAAGCTGATTCTTGCATATAGAGATGGTGCTCTTGTAGAGTTGTACTCTATTCAGTTGTTGTTGATAAACCCAAGGATTGTAGTCCGTAATAAAAAGAAAATTGTACATACATCTTGTGTTCTTTGTGTCCATTATAATGATGACTTGTTGATGATATATTGCTGATATATGTTGCTGATATGTACCTACATCTAACTGGTTATAAATGACATCAATGGGTAATGAATAAATTTTGAATGCTAATTGATAAGTTTTGTGCAAGAGGGAAGTGTTGAAAAAGAGCCCCACACTCATTCACCCCCCCTCTAAGTGTGGTAGGTGTGTCCAACAATACTATGTAAATGTGTTGAACCTACATAGAATAGATCTAGCTAAACAATAATACACACATTTGCAGAGATAATTGGAGAAATGAGAAGAAGGAGAGAAAGAATGGAAGAATTCTCATTAACCGTTGTGAATAATGAATAATTTACAAATGATATACTCTGTATAACTCAATGAGTTCAACTTGAGGTGAACCAATGCACCATAGTGGTGGTATAGAGTGATATGGACACACACCAATAGTTACGGGAGTGAACTTCCACCTATTCTAGTCTCTCAGGCAGTTACAGGAGTGAACTCCCACCTAGTTGAGTTAACTAGTCAACTAGTCTTCAGTTAACTGACTGAACAAAGAGTAGTGAGTATTTAACTCAGGGAATAAAGGCTAATGTGCCACTCTGGTGATGATACCAAGGCAAGGTATAATTAACATGGTGATGATCCCGATGTTTCATGGTGATGATCCCAATGCAACATCTAAACTCAACTCAACTAGTCAAACTGAAGTGTAAACTGAAAGAGAATATTCTCCAGGTGGAATATTCTCCCCTAAAATATAAGAGACTAGATAATGACAAATTATGACTAATAAACAATGAATAACCTTAGGAAAAATAAATCCTAGGTGTGTGTGAAGTAACTCCAACACAACGAACCAGATGGACTTGCACAAGCATATTGGAGAAATGATTTTCACAACATTGGCTAACAATTCCACAACTGCTGCAAAGTTGCAGGTCTCCCTGAATAATGTTCAGACTCAACTAAAGCTGGAGAAAGTGTCATATTTTGCAAAGGACAACAAGATCAAGTCTTTAGAAGAGATGGTACTTAAAATCGGATATGATCCCTCAAATGTAAAAGTAACGGAAGAAATTCTTAAGAAAAATAATGATGACATAGAATCTTTGAGAAATAAATTAAAACTGCCAGCTACTGAAGACTCACAAGACAAAGAGATGTCCAAGACATAAGGCCAAAAGGAATAAATGCTAAAGTTAATCATGGAGCATAATGCACAGATCAAGGAGATGGAAGCCGAGCTGAAAAGGTTACTAGAGGAAAAGAAACAGACAAAGCCCATGGAATTCATTCTATTGAGTGTAGTTCCCCTCATAAGAGTTAGCACATCAACCACCACAACAACACTTCCATCAGTCACCCCAGTGACAACTCTAGAAACATCTGAAAATCTAGCAAAATCAATGGAGAAGATGACTATACAAGGAGCAGAAATCAATAGGTTGAATGAAGAAATAGAGAATATCCAGAAGCTTAAATCTTCTTTCCAGCCCAGCTACAACACTGAGAGACACACATCAGAAAAACTTAAGCAAGGGCTACAACAGCTACAAAAGCAAACAGTTTTGGGAAAAACATTAGCAGAAGCCAAGGAAAAAATTTGGATGGATATCTCCATATTTATAACAGAAATCTGGCCACTTGTGCAAATTATGTTTGAACAACACGAACTAGTGTTGAAGAGAAGACAGGCCATTGACAGGACAAAGGGAGAATTGGGAGAAATTCCCACAGAGGCAAATGAAATCATTAAATTCTTTAATTTGAAAACAAAGGAGGAGCTTGAAACCTTGCAAATTGAGGATAGGACATAAACTATCCTCGAGGTTAAGAAAGTTCTGACCAAAAGAGGACTAATGCTACAACTGGAGGAGAGAGCCCAGACCATGGATATCGGAGTTCAAAGATTCTTCAGCAAGATTGATGCTTTGCAAAAGAAAGGTCTTCCTAGTTTACTGGTTCTAAATGACAAGTTGATGACTCTTTCTGACTACAAGAAAAAGATCACCATGGTGGAAAAGGACAACTCTAAGTTTTCAGGAATACAGGGTAGCATAATAGGCTAGAAATTTTTAGAGACTCCGCAGTTGGACCTCAGTATCCAACATCAAATCAAGTATATTTTTAGCACCAAGCCAACTTTCGCCAAATACACAGACATGGATGAGGTATATCGAAGGCTGCTCAAAGTCACCATTCCAAATAAGCTAAGATGGGATGATATGTGTGACTTGATCGACTAGAAGATGAGCTGGATGTACAAATCAACACGTGGAGCAGTCAAGGTCAAGTTGATGACTCACCAACAACTTTCCCCGGAAATCATCATGAAGAATCTGACAAATCATTAGTAGTTCCTATATTTTTGTATTTTGTTAACTAGTTAGTTAGATTTGGATTCTACCACGTCCTGATCATTAATGACAGGAATGTTTGTAATCTTTCTTATAAATACTTCAAAATTCAAAGTACTGAGGGTTGATCTTTACACCCAAGAAAGATGTAATCACTGTAATATTTTTCAAGAGGTCTACCAATAATAAAAAGGGGCGATTCACATGATTCCTGCATGTTAACTGTTGGCGATGTTTACTCCTCTTCATTGAATGGTTTATCTTTCTTCGTTACCATCTTGTTTTCTACATCTAATCATTTAAAAGAAGTTAAAGTTGCAGAATTTATCTTCGTATACTCTGTTTCTGGATTTTAAAGATATAAATGTTTGTCTTCTGATATTGTGATAAAGAAATTCTTGAATGCTTCTTTATTATAGTTGATTATCTCATATATTTATTCTATCCATCACTTTAATTTATAAAGGATCCAACATTGGCATTATCCTATCCTGTGAAGAAACCTAATAAAATCTATTCTCAGATCTCAAACCTTAACACAGACCCCATATCCCAATGGATGCATAAGCAATATTTCATCCATTTTATAAAACAAAACAACACAGTCATATTTATTTAACTAGCCTAATATCTGAAACCTGAAAGATATCTAAATATTACAGAGAGATCCCTCTCTGAAACTGGAAGGGATAGATCCCAGTTTCGAAGTGGTTGGATAAATTTACCTCTGATAAATTTCTTCTACCTCCCGACAACCTCTAGGAATTTACAGAGCGTTAACACCTCGTATATATCTCCATGCATAAACTAGATCAAAATGGAAAACCACAGCCAATCACATCCTGGACGTCACTATTGAGAAGGAACTCACCAGAATTCACCTTCAATCAGTTCATAGATCAGTTCTACCATCTAGTGGTAAGCAAGCTCGACAGTAGACAAGAACCAAGGATAAACAAAGATATCCAATGAATTCTACATCACTCAGACCTCGCCAAGACCAGAGACTGGTATCTGTACTAGAACCACACAAAGATTAGAATTTATAGATGCGAGATGGCCCCTTACAAGCTTCCTAGATATTTGCTTGTTCAGATATTCTCTTTGGAATATATCAGGCAAATGATTAACTCAGATGATATTCATTTTGTAGCCTTCAAGAAGAAATAACAATTGAGGATCAAGGGACAAATAAGAACTTTTATATGTAACATCCGAGCTGCAGGGGCAATGGCCGATAAAATTTTGAAGGAGATGAAGTTCATCATCAATTTTCTGTGGCACTATGATCCTTGTGGTATCATCACAGAAACCAGGCTAAAAAATTAAATCTCTCCATATGCTCATGTTCCCAAACCATAAATTAAGAAGTGCTTGAACCAGACAGAGTGGGAAATGAACACTTTGAAAGACTCAGAACAACAAACTCCTTTAGCCAATGTTTCAAAAACCATTACTCCACAGGTACCATCAGAGAAGAGGCCCAGATAGAAAATCTCCCCTTCAGTTACTGAAGTCTCAACAGAGGATTTTTGAGTTTACAGGAAAAATCCCGAGACCAGTCATACCCCTGACAGGTCTAGGGGAGAAGAAACCCAGTCTACCACAATAGTCGAGGGAGAACATTCACCATTGTTCTCAAGAAACCAACAAATGATGTCTACTTCTTCATCAAAGAAGCAGACTGATACCACCTTGACTACCCATCCATCACAAGGATCCACAGGACTAAGTATTTTTGAGAAATACAATCTGATTAAGAAAAAGAATGAGATGCTAACCAACAACACCTATGCTCAATTCTGGAAACAAACATCAACATCACAACATAGACTGCTCTCCGCCTTTGATATAGAGAAGGGGAGAATGCATATGGCCTTTTTGTAGGTGCAGGTGCCTCAACCAAAGGAACTTTCTGATTACAAAAGGTCAACCATCGAGTTTGATGCTGCAGACGTACATCCAGAGGACCAGAGGGACTTGCACAGGCAGACTGGAGAAATGATTTTCTCAACATTGGCTAACACTTCCACAACTGCTGCAAAGTTGCAGGTCTCTCTGAATAATGTTCAGACTCAACTAAAGTTGGAGAAAGTGTCATCTTTTGCAAAGGAAAACATGATCAAGTCTTTAGAAGAGCTGGTACTTAAACTCGGATATGATCCCTCAAATGTAAAAGTAACTGAAGCACTTCTTAAGAAAAAGAATGCTTACATAGCATCTTTGAGAAAGAAATTAAAATTGCTAGCTACTGAAGACTCATAGGATAAAGAGATGGTTGAGACAGAAGGCCAAAAGGAAGAAATGCTAAAGTTAATCATGGAACAAAATGCATAGATCAAGGAGATGGAAGCAGAGCTGAAAAGGTTACTAGAGGAAAATAAATAGAGAGAGCCCATGGAAGTCATTCAACTGAGCACATTTCCCCTCACAGGAGTTAGCACAACAACCACCACAATAGAACTTCCATCAGTCACCCCAGTGATAACTCTAGAAACATCTGAAAATCTCACAAAATCAATGGAGCAGATGACTATACAAGGAGCATAAATCAACAGACTAAAAGAAGAAATAGAGAATCTCCAGAAGCTTAAATCTTCTTTCCAGGCCAGCTACAACACTGAGAGACACACATTAGAAAAACTTAAGAAAGAGCTACAATAGCTACAAAAGCAAACAGTTTTGGGAAAAACATTAGCAGAAGCAAAGGAAAATATTTGGATGGATATCTCCAAATCCATAACATAAATCTGGCCACTTGTGGAGATTATGTTTGAACAACATGAACTGGTGTTGAGGAGTAGACAAGCCATTGATATGACAAATGGAGAATTGGGAGAAATGCCCACAGAGGCAAATGAAATCATTATATTCCTGAATTCAAAAACAAAGGAGGATCTTGAAACCTTGCAAATTGAGGATAGGACAAAAACTATCCTCGAGGTTAAGAATGTTCTGATCAAAAGAGGACTAATGCTACATTTGGAGGAGAGTGCCTAGACCATGGATATCAGAGTTCAAAGATTCTTTAGCAAGATTGATGTTTTGCAAAAGAAAGTTCTTCCCAGTTTACTGGTTCTAAATGAGAAGTTGATGACTCTTTCCGACTACAAGCAAAAATATAACCATGGTGGAAAAGGAAAACTCTAAGTTTTCAGGAATACAGGGTAGCATAACAGACAAGGCATTTTTAGAGAGTCTATAGTTGGACCTCAGTATCCAACATGAAATCAAGTTTATTTTCATCACCAAGCCAACTTTCGCCAAATACACAGAGATGGATGAGGTATATCGAAGGCTTCTCAAAGTCACCATTCCCAATAAACAGAGATGGGACAATCTGTGTGACTTGATCGACCAGAAGATGAGTTGTATGTACAAATCAACACACAGAGCAGTCAAAGTCAAGTTGATGACTCACCAACAACTTTCCCCGGAAATCAACATGAAGAGTCCGACAGATCATTAGCAGTTCCTATATTTTTGTATCTTTTTATCTAGTTGGCTAGATTTGGATTCTACCATGTCCTGATCATTAATGATAAGATTGTTTGTAATATTTCTTATAAATACTTCAAAATTCGAAGTACTGAGGGTTGATCTTTATGCCCAAGAAAGTTGTAAGCACTGTAATCTTTTTCAAGAGGTCTACCAGTAATAAAAAGGGACGATTCATAGGATTCCTACATGTGAACTGTTGGTTATGTTTACTCCTCTTCATTGAATGGTTTATCTTTCTTCGTTACCATCTTGTTTTCTACATATGATCATTTAAAAGAAGTTAAAGTTGAAGAATTTATCTTCGTATACTCTGTTTCTGTCTTTTAAAGATCTAAATGTTTGTCTTCTGATATTGTGATAAAGAAATTCTTGAATGCTTCTTTATTATAGTTGATTATCTCATATATTTCTGCTATCCATCACTTTAATTTATAAAGGATCGAACATTGGCATTATCCTGCCCTGTGAAGAAACCTAATAAAATCTGTTCTCAGATCTCAAACCTTAACATAGACCCCATAGCCCAATGGACACGTAAGCAATATTTCAGCCATTTTATAAAACAAAACAACACAATCCTATTTATTTAACTAGCCTAATATCTGAAACTTGAAACATATCTAAATCTTACAAATAGATCCCTCTCTAAAACTGGAAGGGCTAGATCCCAGTTTCAAAGTGGTTGGATAAAGTTACCTTTGATAAATTTCTTATACCTCCTGACAACCTCTGGGAATTTACAAAGTGTTAACATAATGGCGAACATACTGGGGAACTAAACAAACTTTCCATCCTTCGATTTCTTTTCCCTAGATAAAGAAAAATGTATTTATGAATGAATCCTAAATTCTAAACTTATAAAGAGATAATGTTCAGAGGTTGTTAAAGTTTGTATATATTAGTTTAAGATTTCTTAAAAAAATAAAAATTTTGGCTCCTAATTTTTTTTACACTAGGTCTTACCCTGATCTAGAACCTGTGACAGCAGTAGATGATCTAGAGAAGTTACTCAGAAAGAAAAACACTGTAGAAGGTTTTGGGAGTCATAACCCTCTTCATAGGTCCAATTCTCTCCCAGAGAAATTGGTTTCCATCCAGGATCTTGATTTTGACCTATCCTTTGAACAAAGCCTTTTTAGAACCAAATCTGACAACTTTGTAAGTGAGACAATCCTAGATCAAACCATCCTGCAACCTAGAACCCCTGAAATACTTTCCCCCAGAACAAAATTTGATCAACGCTTCCTCCAAGAATTCGACAAGTTAGAAGATCTAGTAGCAAATCTTGATCAGGCGTTGTACCAATCTCATTTTCAATGGTCTGTAGAACTTTCTACCCTAACTATTGCGGTCCATCAAACATTAAATAATTCACTCTACATCCCCAAGCCATACCTCTTCTACTTCGTCTGTCACTTCCCCTCCAATCACAAATTGTTGTTCAGCCTCCTCCACCAATCATGGCAGCAAGATATGCTCCCTTGGTGTTGGCCTCTCCTTTACATCCCATGACTCAGGACTATCAAACCAGACTTCCTCAGTTTGATGGTACAAGTCCTTTGAATGCACAACAACATGTTGATAAGATGAATTATTATTTTTATTTGCAGGAAGTTGATGAGGCAGACGTCCAGATGAGACTTTTTGCACAGAGTTTGACATGAGAAGTAAAAAAATGGCTCAAAGCACTACGCCCTGCTACCATAGTTGACATTGTTGCTTTCCAACGAAGTTTCCTTGAGAGATGGGAGGTAAAGAAAAATCCTCTCCAGATTTTATCAGAATTTGAGAATATCAAACGGAATCAAGGGGAAACAGTGCAGGATTATTGTATCCGTTTCAACAATCTTTATAATGCAATTCCAGTTGATATTAAACCCCCACAAGATATGTCTTTAATCAAGTTCCCTGATGGATTTGATGTTGATATGTCATATCAACTAAGGGAAAGGAATTCTGTCACTCTAGAAGACATGCAAAAAAGTGCAGTGAGCGTAGACGCAAATCTACTAGCCATAAGAGCCAGGCAAATAATAGAGAGAATGGTTACAATCAAAGAAGAGCCTTCCATGTCTTCCTCAAATGCCAAATTAGATTCCATAGTCAGAAGTATGGAAAGAATGATGGAAAGACTAACTATCGCTGACAGGAATCCACCCAGGGAAAATTAGCCAGCCCCTCAGATAAAAAATCCAAACTTCAAAAGGAACCCTCCCCGGATCAGACAGAGAGATCAGAGAGATCCGAGAGATCAAAGATAGCAAAGGGGGCCTAATCAACAGATTAGACCACCTCTTCAGGAGAACTACATTGATGATGGGGAGGAGGTAATTGATGAGTTGGATGATACTCACATAAACCTCATGGGTGTCCATGATGATGACTCTATTTTTCTTACTCAGGAAGAACATGAGATTTTTATACTCTCACAAACAAAGGTGAATGAGGAGGAAGATGAAACATAACAACAGGAATTTGAGAATGCTATAATGGAGGTGCACAGACATTATAACTTAAGAAGAAAGAAGACTAATGACAATCCTACAAAGAAGGCTATCGAAGCGAAGAAGACGTTTGAGGCCAAGAAAACCTCATACACCTCTCTCAAGAAAGTCCCTGAGAAGAATAATGTTGAATCTTCTATGAAGAAAAAACCTGAAATCTCACAAAGATCAAATCAAACCGAGGTCGCATCTACTAGTCATCCAAATACTTCTACCCAAAGAACTATTACAAAAAAACTAGAAGTGCAGAGCCAAAGCAAGACTTCCACCACTTTTAGCCTGGAAGGGAAACTAGCCAAATTAAAAATTCCTATTCCCCTGTCCGAATTGATGAGAAAAAAACACTTACAGGTCGCAGTTGATTAAAGAATTAAGCATCAAACCAAAGATAGGTACAAAGGCATTGAATATTAGATCAGGAATGCACTCAGACACTGTAAATCTTACTAATGATCAACCCGAGCTGTTGTTTGGTCCTGAAATAGATGGACAAACTGATAATGGTGTTGTTCCCCCGTTCTATATTAGTCTGAATATCCATGACAAAATCTTACACAATGCTATGCTTGATTCCAACGCCTCTCACAACCTGATGCCCAAAGATGTGATAGAGAAGTTGGGGCTTGATGTCACTCGACCCTACAAGGATTTGCATTATTTTGACTCTAGCAAGGTCAAATGTATAGGGATAATTAAAGATTTATGTATCACCCTAGCTCAAATCCCAACAAAAAGTATTATGATGGATATTGTGGTTGCAGACATTCCCTTGAAATACGGTATGTTGTTATCTAGATCTTGGGGAGCTAAGTTGAAAGGCACTTTGCAGCTAGATATGTCTTATGCTACCATCCTGATATTTGGACAACAAAGAAGACTGTACAGAGAGACTCTGATGAAGTATATGGTCAACAGTCAGGAAAAATGACATAACTACCCATTATACTCTTCCCATTATGATCTAGATTCATTCATATTGTAAAATGATGGTGATCTGGATAATCAAATTGCTCAGTTGGAAGATGATGCACCTAACATTACAAAAGATAAAGAAATCACTGAGGTAAAGAACATTATAATAGTAGAAAGTGATGAACTACCAGTAGATTTCTGGAGTATGGATTTTGACGGAGATGTGAGCAAAGAGGGAGTTGGAGCTGGAGTTTGGTTGCATAATTACAAATCAAGGTATTCAGAAAGCCACTCTTACAAACTGAATTTCCAATGCACTAACAACATAGCTAAGTACGAAGCTTTGATGCTCAGCCTTAAACTACTGACGAAGGTTGGTGCCAAAAAGATTATGGTAAGAGGTGATTTTGAACTGGTCATTAAACAAATTAAAGGTGAATATTCAGCTAAGAATCCTAGACTCAGAGCCTATAGAAATGTTGTTTTATATTTTTTAGAATGTTTTACTCAAATCAACTTGCAGGTAATGCCCACAGGCCAGAACATACTAGAAGACAGATTGGGTACATCAACAGATACATGCAAAATACCTTTCAAACCAAATTGCCAATACACAGTAGAGGTGGAATGCCGACCAACCGTCCCAGATAACATCAGATATTGACAGGTATTCGACAATGACAATCAAATTGAGTACTTCCTGCAGTGTAATAATGATTTCGAATGTACAAATATAGATGTAGAGAATGATGATGATAATGTAAATAAATCAGTTTTTGAAAATGATAGTGTAAATAAAGTAGATTTAGATGAAGTGAATAAAAATGATGAAGACTCTGATGTTTTTCATTTGAAAAACAACAATTTGCCTAGAGGTTTTGTCCTCTTAGAACACCTGTTTGATTTTAATGATGTAGCAAAAAAGCCCAAAATTGAAGCTAGTGGTAAGGAGGTCGAAGAGTGTAACATAGGAATAGAGGAAAATCCCAAGATGATAAAACTTTCCAAATCTTTACCCCTTGAGAAAAAACACAAATACATTGAAATGTTTAAGGAATATGTTGATGTGTTTGCCTGGGGTTATGAGGATTTAAAATCTTATGACACAAGTATCATACAACATAGAATTCCAATAAAAGAAGAACACACAATGTTTAGGCATAAACTTAGGAGAATCAATCCCAAGTTGCTTCCCATGATAGAAAAGGAAATTAAAAAGATGTATGATGCCAAAATTATAGTCCCCTTGAGATTTTCCAAATGGTTTTCTAATCTAGTTCCTACCAGGAAAAAGACTAGCGAAATCAGGCTTTGCATTGATTTCAGAAACCTGAACAAGGTTTCCCTCAAAGACAATTACCCTTTGTCTAAAATGGACCAGATATTACAAAAGGTAGTTGGGGCCAGTAGGATCTCATTACTAGATGGTTTCTCGGGTTACAACCAAGTCCTTGTCCACCCAGATGATTAAGAGAAAACAACGTTCACCACACCCTGGGGAACTTTCATGTACGTGAAAATGCCCTTTGGTTTGATGAACGCTGGTGCCACTTTCCAAAGAGAAATGAATATTTCTTTTGTGGATGAGCTTGGAAGATTTATAGTCATATCTGGATGACGTGACTATCTACTCCAAATCTGACGAGGAACATTTACAGCATCTCAGACGAGTGTTTGAGAAGTGCAGAAAGTTTGGGATTTCATTGAATCCCAAGAAGACCCTTTTCAATTTAGAGGAAGGCAAGTTGTTGGGGAAAATAATCTCTAAAGATGGAATTAAAATAGACCCCAACATAATAGAATCCATCCAGAAAGTGGAACACCCTAGGAACATCAAAGAATTACAATCATTCATTGGTAAAATAAATTTCCTAAGAAGATTCATACCCAACTTGGCCGAACTTCTTAGGAACATCAAAAATATGCTGAAAAATGACACCAAAATTAAATGGAACACCGAGTCCAAACAATCATTTGAGAAAGTGAAACATTCACTTACCGAAGCCTTGGTTTTGATCAATCCAGATTACACCAAAGATTTATTTTTGTTCTCTTTCGCATCTGAACACACCATCGCAACAATACTATTGTAGAAAAATAGTGAAGGGTATGAAGAACCCATAGCCTTTTTAAGCAAATCTTTGAGAGATGTTGCGTTGAACTACAACATAATGGAGAAACAAGATTTTTCCCTGGTAAAGGCAATAAAATATTTCAGAGTCTATATTCTCCATTCTCACACAATTTCCTATGTTCCAACTGTCGTGGTAAAGGATATCCCAAATCAGGATAATCCAGATGATAGGAGAGGAAAGTGGATTGTTGTTATTCTTGAATATGACATAGAAATAAAACCCACTAAACTGATCAAAGGTCAGGGTTTGGCCAAACTAATGGTTGAATCCAATTTTCATGCTCTAGACATTAATTGTTTGGCTGTAGTTGATGAGCAGGAAGAGCAGGCGACTCTAAATGTAAAAGAGGTATTCTTAAACTCTCCTTGGTACGCAGACCTCATTTTTGTACTTCATAACTTACAAGATCCTCCTGGTTTGACTAAGACCAAAGCCAGATTTATTAAACTAAAATCATTGAAATATTGTATTCTAAATGGAAACCTTTATTGGAAAGACCCTGGAGGTATTTTGCTTAATTTCCTATTGAAGGATGAAGCTGACAGGGTATTGCAGGATTTCCATGCAGGGGATTGTGGTGAGCATCTAAGTTGGAAGACCATAGCTAACAAGATTCTCAAAGCTGGTTTCTACTGGCCTACATTGTTTGCTGATGTGCATCAGAAAGTCATTTCTTGCCACAAATGCCAGGTTTTCGAAGGTAAAAGGAAGCTTCTGCCTCTCCCCATGAAACCCATCTCGGTTGAAGCTCCATTCCAATAATGGGGTTTAGAATTTATTGGAGAGATACATCCACCCTCTTCGGGCCAACAAAAGTGGATCCTCACAACCACATACTACTTCACGAAGTGGATCGAAGTTGTACCATGCAGGCAAGCCACTGACTCTGTTATCATTAAATTTTTGGAAACTAATATTTTGTCTCACTTTGGATGCCCTAGAAAAATTATAGTTGATAATGCAACAACCTTCAGATCCAAAAGACTTATAGAGTTTTGTAGCCAGTACCACATTACTTTGGGACACTCAACAACTTATTACCCTCAGGGAAATGGGATGGTTGAGTCCTCAAACAAAAGTCTAGTGAATATAATTAAGAAAACGCTACAAGAGAACAATAATTCCTGGCATAATAAGTTGGTTCATGTGCTCTGGGCTGATATACTAAGCACCAAACGATCAATTGGTATGTCCCCATACCAGTTGGTATGTGGTACTGAGGCAATTTTTCCTTCTTCTTTGGGGGTCCCTGTTATGAAAATGTTGCAGGAAGTGAAAGCAAAGCCAAATGATACCCAAAGAAGAATAAATAAATTGATCCAGTTGCGGCGGTCCAGAGAAGAAATGTATAACAAGACTCAAGTGATCTAGGAAGGTATCAAAAGGATTTATGACAAGAGAACTAAATAGGACGATTTTGAGTTGGGTGATTTGGTGCTGAAGTGGGATTCCAAAAATGAGGATAAGGGTAAACATGGAAAATTTGATAGCTTATGGAAAGGCCCTTACATCATTCATGAATTTAGAGGAAATACCACATTTTTGCTCAAAGACAGTGATGGAACAGACCTGGCAGGTGGACCTGTAAATGGAAGGATGTCGAAGCATTATCTTCCACCCCAATAAAGATCTTATAAATCCTTTTCCACTGTACAAACCATTTCTTTTACATTCAGGTTATGTGTGGGTGATGTTGATCAGATGGTTGAAGCCCACAGAGAAGGCCCTAAGCCACTGACCAATGCCACTAAATTCTCAAAATAAAAACAAATTAGGTAGCAGAATAAGCAATGGAGAAAATATTTACAGACATCAGGAAGTAGGTTCTTGGCACCTCGCAAGGAGAGCACCATCCCCAGGTGGAGCCATTGTTATAACCCTATGTCTCATAGGATCAACTGGT
>SNQJ01S0077736.1:0-26376 GCA_010110895.2 Picea sitchensis | reverse complement strand
ACATCAGGCGAGAGAGAGGACAACATCATCAACAACATCAGGTGGGTGAGAGGACAACATCATCAATATCATCTTGGAACACTGGCTGGCGTATCTATAAATCATCAGAAGTTTTTCTCATCGACAGAATTGATATTCTCAAAGGAATGAAATCATCATCTGCATCAATATGGATTAGTATAAAACTAATACATCATCATCACAAAACGAGGCTGGTCACATCATCACAACACGAGGCTGGCTCATCATCACAATACTGGGCTAGCTTTACGTCACAACTATCAAGATGGAAGCACAGTACTCGTCTTGTTTTTCGTCACAACAATCAAGTTGGAAGCACAATATTGGACTGGATTTACGTCACAGCTATCAAGCTGGAAGCACAGTACTCGTCTTTCTTTTTGTCACAACAATAAAGTTGGAAGCACAATACTCGTTTTTCTTTTCGTCACAGCTATAAAGCTGGAAGCACAATACTTGTCTTGATTTTCGTCACAGCTATAAAGCTGGAAGCAAGGTACTAGATTGGCTTTACGTCACAACAATTAAGTTGGAAGCATAGTGCTAGACATATCTCAACACAAAAACTAGACTTTCTTTGCGTCACAGCAGTTAAGATAGAAGCACAGTACTAGGCACATCTCAACACAATAACTAGAATCGCTTTACGTCACAACGGTTAAGCTGGAAGCACAGTACTAGGCACATCTCAACAAAACAACTAGACTAGCTTTATGTCACAATGGTTAAGTTGGAAGCACAGTACTAGGCACATCTCAACACAACAACTAGACTGGATTTATGTCACAGCGATTAAGCTGGAAGCACAGTACTAGATATATCTCATCACAACACTACTCCCCCTCTCGAGGAAGGTCCTTTCGGACTATACCAAGATTATCTCAAAAGTGCTCAAACTTTACACAAGATAAAGGCTTCATCAACACATCAACAACCTGTTCATCCATGCTAACGTACTGGATCTTTATGGATCCTCTCTACACCATGTCACGGATGTAATGATATTGGATCTCTATGTGATTTGACTTGTCATGGAATACATGATTCTCTGGCATCTTTATGCAACTTTGGTTGTCACATAGGATCGTGGTTGCTTCCATCTCTAGGTCAAATAGACCAGTTAATAACTTAAGAAGCCATATAGATTCGCAACTGGCAGAACACACAACAATGTATTCTGCTTCCGCTGTATTGAGAGCAATGCTGGATTGCTTCCTACTCTGCCATGAGATCATGGATGATCCCAAACTGAAACAACATCCTGAAGTGCTCTTCCTGTCAGAGATACTTCCAGCCCAATCTGAATCAGTGTATCCACTCAATGTGAAATCATGATCTTCATCATAACTGAGACCACAATATAATGTACCTTTAAGGTACCTCATCACATGTTTTGCAGCAACTAGGTGAACATGTTTGGGTTCTACCAAAAACCGACTCAACGTGTTCACGAAAAAACAAATATTTTGTCTGGTGTTCATCAGGTACATCAACAATCCAATGATCTGTCTATATAGCGTGGCTTCAATCAATTCTGATGAAGTGTCGACCAGTAGCTTCAACTTCATTTCCATGGGTGTATTCATGGACTTGCACTCTAACATGTCGAATCTCTTCATGATTTCAACTGCATACTTCCCTTGGTTAAGGAATATCCTCTCTGGACTCTGCCATACCTCAAGACCTAATAAATAATGCATTAGGCCAATTTCTTTCATCTCAAATTCTGAGGCGAGCCTCTTCTTACATTCGGTGATAAGATTTTCTTCTCCAGTTAAGAATAAGTCATCCACATACAACAATAATATCAGTGACTCATCGTTCATAACCTTGAAGTAGAGGTTAGAATCTGCTTTACTCTTGGTAAATCCCAAGCTCGTCAGGAAATTTTCTATCCTTCCATACCAAGCTCTAGGAGCTTGCTTCAATCCATACAGAGCCTTCTTCAGCTTGTAGACATGAGACTTCATGTCTAAAACTTCAAATCCTTGAGGTTGCTCTATATACACTTCTTCTTCGATGACACCATTTAGGAAAGTTGTCTTTACGTCCTTCTAGTGTAACTTCCACTTCATCTTAGCTGCAAGTGCTATGATGGTTCTGATCAAAGTGTATCTAGCTACATGAGCGAATGTCTCTTCATAGTCAATGCCTTCCTTTTGAGAAAAGCCATGAGTGAAAAATCTTGTTTTATACTTCTCAATACTTCCATCAGCAACATGTTTTATTTTGAAGAGCCATTTGGAAGATACCACATCCTTTCTCTTCGTTCTGGGAACTATTTCCCATATGTCGTTCTTTATTATGGATTGGTATTATTCTATCATAGCATCTGCCCATTCTTTCTTCTGAATGGATTCTTCAAAGAAAGTATGCTCTTTATCTAGGAGATCACGCATCAAAGCCATATAACTGGAGAATGGCTTAGCTCTCTTCACCTGTCTTGTGGTTCCTTCGGGAACACCATGCTTTTCTCCATCTTGAATAATCTCTCTTTCCCAAGCAAGATTTCTTTTATGGGAGATCGTCATCTGAGGAGGTTATTGAAATTCTACTATGTCATTATCTTCTAGAATTTCCTCATCAGGGGAAGTTACGACTTCCCTCACTGGTTCTGTAGCTCTGGGAACCTCCCTCACTGATTCTGCAACCTTGGGTATTACGGGTTCCTCTTCATATACTTCTTCAAGTTGGCATCTTCTCAATTTCTTGAGCCCTGCATCTTCATTGAAGGTCACATCCCTGTTGATCTCAATGTGATGGTGACCTGGTATATAAATCTTGAAGGCATTGGATACCTCACAGTATCCCACAAATATTCCCTTCTTTCCTGAAGGGTTCAACTTGTTTCTTTTCTCTTTCAAAATATGTATAAATACTGGGCAGCCAAATATTTTGAGATGGCTTACCTCTGGCTTCTTTCTGGTGAACATTTCTTCCGAGGTCTTGAACCCAAGTGCACTATGGGACAATTGGTTTTGCACATATACTATTGTCATTGCTGCTTCTGCCCATAAGCACATTGGAATATCTTTATCATGGATCATGGTCTTCACTGCTTCCATTATTGTTCTGTTCTTTCTTTCTGCCACACCGTTTTGTTGAGGATTATAGGGAGTTGTGAGCTCCCTCTTGATCCCATCATCTTTGCAAAAGTTCACAAACTCTTTTGAGGTGTATTCTCCTCCATTATCTGACCTAAGTATCTTGATATTTCTTTTGGAAATATTCTCTATCAAGGCTTTGAATTCCTTGAATTTACTTAACACTTCATCTTTTGATTTCAAAAAGTACACCCAGGTCTTACGAGAATAGTCATCAATAAAAGATACATAATATACATACCCACTAATGGAGGATGATGGCATTGGGCCACACACATCTGAATGAATGAGTTCTAGGATTCCTTATGCTTTGTTGTCTCTCTTCGGAAAAGGGTTCTTGATGTTCTTCCCTTGTGCACATCCATTGCACATGCCTTCATGGTCAACCTTGAGTTCTGGTAGACCTATGACTGCTTTGCATACGTATGGTAGTGCCTTGTAGTTGATGTGGGCTAAGCTTCTATGCCAAATTTCACATGGATTCTCAATGGCGTGGGTCATGGAAACTTTTGAGTGACCCTTTAGCTTATACAATCCACCTTCTTCTTTTCCAATGATGATTGCTTCTTTTAAGGTTTCTCCTTTAGTACGTTGCCTTCTGCAACCTTCACTATAGCTTCCTCGGGGTTATTACCTGTGACCTGGAACAAGGTCAACAAAACAACAAGCAAGAATAATATACTTTTGATAATATAAAGCAATGGCACGAACAATCATCACAGTATCTCCTTTAGAGCTATGACTTGTAATTTGTCTGAAGCAAAGATTAAAGGTAAGGAATACAACATGAAATGAGGTCAAAATTCTCATAGTGTTGTAATCAAACATTCCTCCAGGGAAACCTGGAACTAACACAAGAGATTTCTCCTGGAACCTGGAGTCTTGTCCTTGAGTGTGCTGCTACTTTCCTTCCAAGTCTCCTTTACTCAAGATGACAAGTGTTTTATTCAACTTGTCTTTTGTGCTAGGACAATATGCTCTCTTGACAGAAGGTTAGGTTAGAGAATAAACTCTATGACCTCTACTTTAATCCATCTAATAATTTGATCATAGATTCAACATGCAACACTGATCAAAATAATGTCATAACAAATAGATGCATATCAGAATAATCAAACCCGAGTTGCATTATTCTCCTGAATGTGTTGGATCTTGATATCCTTCTAGATCTATGGCAAGAGATCCCTTCTCCTGCAAATACTCTTTAAAGTTTAACCATTTAAACATATGTGAGTGCATACCTCTGATAGCATTTGCAGGTAGTGGCACCATCTGGCAGCATCAGTAATCATTACCAACTCTTAAAAATTTCAAGGGTGACTGCAAATGGTACTACGGCTGATACTTCAACTGGTACTGCAACTGCAATTGATATTGCAACTGGTTCTGAGATTGCAACTGCAACTGCAACTTAGGGTTTTATGAGGAAACCCTAATTTTTCAAACTTCAAATTTTGAAATTCTGATCTAGGGGATAGATGCGCTGAGATGAGGCGAGTAAGCTGGTGCAATCAGATTTATGAAAATCAAAATTTTACCCCCTCAAACTTGATATGTGGATTTCTGGACTGGTGCTTCTGGTTTTCTGGTACTTCTGGTACTCTGATACTTCTGGTACTTTTGGTACTCTGGTTTTCTGATACTTTTTGAAAACTAGGGTTTCACTTTCCAGGAGATCTAGCCACTGAAAATTTGCGCCGAGGATGCCAAAGTGATCCTTGAGGAAGGGCACACTTTTCTAGATGGTTTTAGGGTTGAAATACTTCACCAACAAAAATCCCTAATTTGCATGTACGAAAACAATGACGTTTTTCACTTTCTCTTGTGAAAGATGCTCTCTTCAGCTTAGCTCTGATACCATGTTAAGGTTTAAGCTATTATTAGAGTACTTTTCATTTCAATAGACAACAATAGCATAATATAGGATCACTGAGAAATACACAATCACAAGAGACACATCATTTATCCTGGGAAACCCTCAAGGGGAAGAAAACCCAACAAAAACTTCCTTATTATAGATAGCCAATACAATGCCAAGAGATAACTCAAACAAATACATAAAGTCCTCTCCCAAGAATGCGCCTCTCTCTCTCTCTCTCTCTTCTCCAACTACAGCTCCAAAACTTGTCTCTCAATGAACAAGTGAGTGTGTGTCTAAGTGAGGCGCTAACCTCCTTCTTTATACAATTCTGGCATGGGTGGAAGTGTCTCTTCACTGGCAGGGCCGAATTCTAAATCTGGGTGGTTATAACCACCTTTAATATATTATGGGGCCTCTTTAATATATTATGGGGCTGACTTCTTATTCTGCCTATTACAATTATATATTGACCAATCCGCAAAAGGAGATTTGGTCCTTTACAATAGCCGACATGATGAATCCGCAATGGGGATTGATCTAATGAATAATTCCACAATAATATTTAGAATACACTTTGTAGTTACATTATTTCAACAACGCCCACCTATGCTAAGCCATTACTAGTTTAGGGTGGTTTTCTCTTCATACTATCTCTAGGTACCGAAGGCATCTAAGTCATGACTGAAGAAGGGAGGTTTCGTAAATAACACAGTTGTGCAATACAAGTGGTAAATAATCCGTTGGCAGTCTTGAACGATTATTATTTAGGGAGGGGTCAAGCTTGAATAAAGGTGAGGTCTTGCGTTCTCTTCCTTATATATAGACTAATGTGAGGCTTTGATTAGTAGTCTTGAACGATTATTCATTTAGTAAGGGCTTTTTGCGACAATATATAAGTCATAGTAATATGTCGTGCGGACACGTCCACCTGTGCTCAACCATAGGGTTGTCATACTCAACAGATCTCTATCTCAACTGAGTCCATAGGTAAATCATCTGGAGTACAATCTCAAGCCTGACTCAACTGAGTCTACATGAGTACAAAGGTAGGAGACCACATCGACTCAACTCTCACACAAAGGAGAATGATACACCCATCACATGGGCATACCCAACACTAGGGAACGACTCAACTTAGTCCAAAGGAGAATGATGCACCCCATCACATGGGCATACCTGTTGGATTACTGAGAGGGGGGGTGAATCATTAATAGATAAATTTAATCATTTTTAACCATATAATCCAAGTGTTATATCGATGCATCATTATCATCCAATAAATGCAGAGTAAATAAACAATGAACATATGAACAATCATACACATACATAGTACACCAATGTTTTACGTGGAAACCCAAAGCAGGAGAAAACCACACAATGTTTTTTCTTATATGTATTGAATAATTACATTCATTGGAAGCACCGACTTCCTTTGTTTTCCAGCTGCAATTGGAAGGAGGCTCCAACCCCCTAGTTTCTCAGGCTACAACCTGAGGGAATATCCAACTCCCCAATTCTATGGCTACAACCAGAAGGAGGATACAACCCCCTATGTTTTCCAGCTGCAACTGGAAGGTGGCTACAACCACCTGTCCTTGCCCCATCCAACCGCCCTGACGTATAAGTAGAATGATGGAACCACTGTCACACTATCACTGTGAGATATACTGTTGTAAACCTATACTAATCAACCTACACCAAAGAACCTATACCAATAACCTGAACCATGCATCAACCATGCATAACCCTGTACCTCAAACTATAATAAACCCGTACCATAAAAAAGTGCATCAACCATGCACCAACCTGTACCAAACAACCTGTAATCAACCCATACCATTAACAAGTGCATCAACCATGCACCAACCTGTACCATGAACAAGTGCATCAACCATGCACCAAACCTGTACAAATAACTTGTCACAACAACCTATCGAAAGAACCTATCAAAACAACCTATCTCATCAATATTATCAACCAAATCAAATCTACTCACCAAGATCAATCACCAAGACAAATCTCAAAGATGTGCATCAACCAAGTATAACACAACAACTCATAATCATCACCAAGATCAATATGTGCTTCTAATAATACACGTATGCTACATTATCCATAAACCATGTGTCAACATTACTACTAACAAGTGCCTCCAACCATGTACCAAGTATGTACCAATCATGTATCAACTACTCATCAACTATGACTCATCAAGATGTACCAACATCATCAACTATACACCTCATGTATGTGCCAACTCATCAACTACTTGTACCAATCATGTACCCAACATGTACCTTAACAAAGCCCTCATCAATTTCATCATCCAAGTATGATTTGTAACTATGTAATAGATCCAGTGTATAAGATCACATACGCAAATCTTCCTTAATTTTAACAACAAAGAGACTATCATTTTCATCAAACTTTTCTTTAGTCTCCCACACTTGACTAGTTTAAGGATTGGTCACAAACCCTAGCAGAAATAATCATAACTATGCTTTTATAATGAATAAAGATAAATAGTACACAATGTTCTTGGTGTTTATTCTAGTCAACCGAGTGTCACTACTTAGTGTTGGTTGTGGAGACTAATTATCTTCCTGATTCAGGGTCCTTGCTTTCCAGCCATGTTTATACTCCATGAAGTATTTACACCCCAGGGAAGTATGTACCTCTTCCATGAGTCACGAGGAGAGTACCCCTCTGTGGGGACCGAGAAGTGTATCCCCAATTTGAGGCAGCGAGGGGTTGGTGAAACCCTCAGTGGCTACCTTGTAAAATGTATATTGTAATTTCATTGTAAATATGAACCGTTCGTGCCAAGGTCGTAGATCTAACGGTAGGAATTATGTTAGGGTTTTCCTAGAAGGAAACCCTTTTTATGAGAGGAAATGTAATGCGATATGATTGATGGTGAATATTGTGATACGAGAGAGGAAGGCGTGAGAGAAAAGAAGAGGAGATTACAGCGGAGGTTTGCTGGTCCAGGTTGTATCCCTTCATTTTGCTGGATAATAATAAAGGAAGGACCTGGGAATTTCTCTGGTAGGATAGCCCTTGGGTGAACCACATAAATCATTAATGCATTTGTATTGTGTATCTTACGTGTTTTGTTTCCATTTGTTTTATTTTGTGCCTTGGTCCTATTTTTCCCCTAACAAGCTGTTATCGAGCGAGGTAACTCTACCCAGGAAAAGAGGGTTCCTGGATTCGAGTGGGAGTAATGTCGGAAGATTGAAAGTTTAGGGTCGAGAAATTTGACGGCCAGAACTACCAGTTATGTAAGATGCGGATGGAAGATTATTTATATCAGGAAGAATCTATTCCTACCATTGGGTGGAGTAGCAAAAGAAATCGACAACCATGAAGGAGGAAGAATGGGAATTCTTGACAGAAAGGCTCTAAGTGAAATACGGTGAGCACAGCAGCGTCGGTAACTTTCAATATTTCCAAATAAAGACAATGAAGGGGTTTGATGGGCCTTATTAGCAAATTGTATGAAAAACCCTTGAAAGTCCAATAGGTATTTCTAATGAAGATATTATTTAATATGAAGATAACAGAAGGTAAAGATTACATTCCGAGATCATTTAAATGAATTTAATACAGTTACTAATCAACTAAGTTCTATAAAAGTGGACTTTGATGATGAGTCGGGGATCTTCTAATCTTGTGCTCATTGCAGAGAAAGTTGGGAACAACGGTCATGGTTGTAAGTAGCTTTCAGATCTGGTTCAAATACTTTAAAATTTGATGATGAGAGTGTTGTTGGTGTTATCCTTAGTGAGAAATGCGACGGAAAAGAGCAATTGAGACATCAGGAAATGCATTGAAATGGAGAGCAGGGAAGACAAAGGATAGAGGAAGGGCTCGAGAGCAGTGGAAATTCTAGGAAGGGCAGATCCAAATCCGGACTTAGAAAGATAGAGTGTTGGAATTGTGGGAAGAAAGGACATCTGAAGAAAGACTGCAGAGCTCAAAGAAACAAAGAGATGAACAGCAGGAGAAAATCCGGGAAACAAATGTAGCAGTGATGTATTTACAAGATGCTTTGATGATTTATGTAGATAATATTTCTGAGTCTTAGGTAGTAGATTCGGGAGCTTCATTTCATGCACCACACCCATAGGAAACATTTTTCTAAGATTATGTTCAAAGGTGATTTTGGACAAGTTCATTTGGGTGATGCACCATGCAAAATTGTTGGAATGGGAAAGGTAAAAAATAAAAGCAACAGAAATGGAAACCAATGGTTGTTGAAGAGAGGTAAGACATGTTCCAAATTTAAATAAAATTTAATTTCAGCGGGGCAGTTGGAAAGTGAAAGGTTGTATATCCATATTCTGAGATAAGATGTGGAAGGTCATCAAAAGGATCATTTGGTGATAGCAAAGGAGAGAAGGTAGGTACATTGTATTTATGTACTGGTAATACTGAATCTTATATATCTTTAGCTTCTACAGGAGTGGATACATCACTACAACATCATAGGTAGGACGCACATGAGTAGAAGAATTATACAGATCCTTCATAAAAGAAATTTGTTGCCAGATCTTAAACAAATTGATTTGAACTTACTGTGAGCATTGTGTTTATGGAAACAAAGAGAGTCAAATTTCTCAGAGTCGAAAAGAAAAGGCCGAAAGGTTAGAGCTTGTGCATATAGATGTATGGGGACCAGCTCGGTATCATCTCTTGGTGGCTCTCATTATTATGTTACTTTTTATTGATGGCCTTAACTAGAAAAACTTGGGTTTATTGCATTAGGCAAAAATCTGATATTTTTCTGATACTTTTAAAAAATGGAAAGCTTTAGTTGAGAATGAGACAGGAAAAAGTTTGAAGTGTCTCGGTCGGATAATGGAGGTGAATATTGCTTAGCTTAAGGAGTTTGATGATTCTTGTTCATACCATGGGATTAGTAGAGAAGCGGTTGAGAGAACACTACAAGAAAATGGTGTGTCAGAAGGATGAACAGGACAATCATGGAGCGTGCAGGAGTATGAGATTACATGCCAACTTGCCTTATAGTTTTGGGCGGATGCTATAGATACTGTTGTTTAGTTAATAAGCAGAGGACCTTCAATCTCTTTGGATGGAGGAATTCTAGAGGAGAATAGACCGGAAAAAAAAAGATGCTTATTTTTGAAAACTTTCGGTTGTGAAGCATTTGTCCATATTGATAAAGAAAATAGAACAAAGCTTGAGGCAAAATCCAAAGTGTACCTTTATTGGATATGGTGTTAATGATTTTGGTTATAAACATGGGATTATGAAAATAAAAATCATTGAATTAGAATGTCATATTCAATGAGAAGGTCATGTACAAAAAGATAAGTTGTAGGAAAGAAACAGGAAAAAAAACAAAAGAATACACGGTGCTTGATGAGATCACTGAAAAGAAATTCCAAAGAGACAGAAAATCAAAATGTACAACAACAGGGAGAAGTAGGTACCTCAAACACACTGCAGTGTTGTTAGAAGATCCTACGGGTTAAGTATACCCCTGACGATACTCTCCTTCCTTGTATTATTTTTTGTTGACTGATTCTGGTGGATATTCTAACTACACTTGCAGGTGTTTGAGGCAATGCAGGTAGACACTTAATAAAAGTGGGAGCAAGGCATGAAAGAGGAAATGGACTCATCGGAAAATACTTGGGACTTGGGACTTGGTTCCCTAGGTTGCTGTAGGAAAAAAGAGCATTAGAATAAATGGGTTTACAAGTTGAAGGAAGAAGATGGAGGAGAAAAAGCGGTACAATGCTAGACTTGTTATTTGCAAAGGAGTTTGCACAAAAGAAAGGTATAGATTTTGATGAAATATTTTCTCGGTTGTTAAATGACTTCAATTAGGATATTTTAAGTCTTGTGGCGGTAGAAGATTTGCATCTTGAACAGTTAGATGTAAAACAACTTTTCTCCATAGAGTTGGAGGAAGATATTTATATGCAGCAACCACGAGGGTATAGAGGTCAAAGGGAAGGATAATTTGGTGTCATGAGTTGAAGAAGAGCTTGTATGGACTAAATAAAGCTCCAAAGAAATTATTATTTGAAGTTTGACAGGTTTATGATGAAACGGGGTTATAGTAGATGTCATTTTGATGCTTTGTGTTTATTTTAAAAAGGCTAGAAAATGGAAGCTTTATTATCTTGCTATTGTATATAGATTACATGCTTGTTGCAAGGACTAATATCACGAGGATATAAATATGCTCTATAAGAAATTAGCCAATTCATTGCGATGAAAGGAAGGATTTGGGTGCTTGAAAGAAAATCCTTGGCATGAGAATAACAAAGATAGAAAAAATCGCAAATCGACATTATCTCCAAGGTGAGTACATAGATAATGTGTTGGAGATGTTTAGAATGCGGAATGAAAAACCAATTAGTACACCTTTGTCCAACCATTCAAATTAACTAAAGAAATGTGTCCCAAAACATAAGAGGAGATAAAATACATATCCAAAGTCTCTTATTCATCAGTAGTTGACAGCTTAATGTATGTAATGGTTTGCAAGACGGATGGCTGCACATCAGTGGGAGTTGTGGTATATGAACAATCCAGTGCAAGAACATTGGGGAGGCAGTAAAAGTGGATTCTCAGGTATTTGAAATTACTACTACTCATGCATTATGTTTGGAGAGTTCAAACACTTTTCTACAAGGATATTTGATCCCGGATATGTGAGATGATAAAAGGCAATGAGGAGGAGCACCATAGGGTATGTTTACTATAGGTGGAACAACGATGGTTAGTTTCGAAACTACAAAAGGTTGTTGCTTTCAACAGCAGAGGCAGAATATGTTTCTGCTACAGAGGCTAGTAAAAGAGATGATTTGGTTACAGAGGTTTATGGAGGAATTTGGGAAGAAGCAAGAGAACAACAGGCAGTTTATGCTTGTGACAGTCAGTGCCATTCACCTTGCAAATAACTCAATGCTGTTTGAATACTAAGCATATACAGTTGAGAATTGCTTGCTTTGATCACCTTGGAAGATGGACATTTGAAGTTGGAAAAAGATACACATAGCAAAATCCTGCAGACATGTTAACAAAGGGAGTAACCGAGGGAAGCGAGTTCTGCTTTCGATTTGATTGAATGCTAAGAATGAGATAAGAAGATGAGAAATTTACCAAGTCCAAGAAGGTTAAGATTCCAACATATACAACAGAGGTGGAGTTGTTGGTCAGTCTCCAAGTCAGAATTGTTGGTTGTGGAGCCTAGTTATCTTCCTGATTGAGGTCTTTCTTTCGGCCGTGTTTATACCCCATGAAGTATTTACACCCCGGTATTACACTCTTCCACAGCGGGGAGTGCAGAGGGGTACCCCCCTCTGCTGGGTCTGGGTCTGAGGCAAGCGAGGTTTGAGGCAGAAGCCCTCAGAAGGAAAAAATTACCTTAGCAAATGTATATTGTAATTTCATTGTAAATGGACCGTTCATTATAAGGTATGGAATCTAGCAGTGAAGATTATGTTAGGTTTTCCCTAGAAGGCAACCTCTTTTATGAAATGTATTGCAACTATGATTGATGGTGAATATTATATATTCTGAGAGAGGAGACTATAGAGATAAAGAAAGGGAAGTTACAACAGGACATATAGGTTGTATCATTTCTGGATATTAATAAAAGGAATGACACAGCAATTTCTCACGGTGGGCGTAGCCCTGCTAGGTGGTTTCCACGTAAATCTGTGTCTCTCTTGTATTGTGTATCTTCTGTGTTTGTTTCCATTTGTTTTATTTTATTGCTCTGCAGTCCCTGTTGTTTTTTTTCTAACACTTGGAACCTCGAAGAAAGGAGTTATAGCAAAATGTATACCTTTCTGAATTACGGCTTATTCTTGAGAGAGCGGACTTGTAGAGCATGCCCCACTACGGAATATTTGTTGAATGGATCTGAAAATGTTACACAGCATAGTAAATATTGTACTCTAACCAACATTTTTTCTTTTGAATTTGGATCTGTTATGAATAAGTTATACACCCAAAACACTTGTTTTAAAGCTAGTTTCGGGACAGCCACAAACCCTGGCCTCACAGTGTAACTCCAAAATTACAATGACCCACAAGATGAATTTTTTACCATGGATACTTGGAAATGTTTCCTCAATGGCCCATCAATCTCACGGGCTCATCAATCTCATGGGATGAATCATTCTAGAAAAAGTTATTGTGAAATGGTGAGATGGCACATGATAACATGCATAGAAAACATCATCAAAATTTTTTATCCTCCTTGAATTCGACCTTCTTTTCTTCACCTTCCCTCTGAAATTAGGCTTAGATATCCTTTGGTACCTTAGTCACCTATAGATTCAATGCTCAAGTGTGATATAAAATGAGATATCCTTGCCTCGCATTTATACTCTCAAATATATGTTAGAATATAGAAGATTGTGTTGCTTTCGTTTTACCATTGGCGATACCTCCGTCGCAACCATGGAAGGCCGAAACCACCCTTGAGCACCTTAACCTTGACTGAGAATTTCTCCGAAGAAACAAACCCTGGGATAGATAGCCAAATGAATTGTACATGTTGCTCCAAGGATGAAGCGTGCCAACAATAGCTGATCGATGGTCAAACCACGGACAAGAGGTGGTCAAGCTCATCTTGAAAACTAGTTGATCTTTGCCGGTACTTTTATAGCCCTCATCAATAATGCACCAAACTGGGGTTGCAGTGCGCACCAAACTGGGATCTACAATTCTGAGATATGTCAAAATGAGGCGGTGCTTACTGTATTTATCTTTGGTTAAGCAGTTGTTGAGACCCGACCTCATACGGATGTGCGATTTCAGTATATTATTATTATTTCTGGTGCGACTTCTTCTTGGAGGGCTAATAATAACCTAATATAAATTATATTCTTGGTGACAAGACTTCTAGGGTTATTAGCCAACTCATTTAGAGTTCCTCTTGCTTTCCTGAGTCTTCTATTCTCGTCGAGTTCACACATAAGTAAATACCTCCCGTAGCTACCATAATAACACTCCCTCCTAGCTAGGGAGGTATTACGGAGTAATGGTCTTGGTAGCAAAAACATACCATTTACCTGGTAGCATCAATATAGTCGTCTAGACTATCTAGAGTGACTAGATCATGAGCATCCACCATCACCATCAAATTTTGCATCATCTCGAAACCATACTTCATATGGTAATTAGACATGATCTTTGGATAATTCACTCACAACATGAAATTGATACAAGAGCCACTCTCTTATAATCTAAGAAGTAAATGCTCTAGACAATTTCCGTCACGGAAAATCTTTGTTCATCATTCATCGGAATGGTGATTATTTTTGAATAAAGCTGTTGATGATGGTCTTCAAAGGCGGTTAGGGCAAAAATAGAACACAAAGCTGTGTCTATCCATGAAGTAGTACATAACTTCTGGTAGTGGTTCACTACCACCAAGTAACACACAAGTGCTTGATCAACAATGTATAGTCAATAACAGTGAAACATATCCACCATAATGGTCTTCATCTCTTGCCCATGCAGTCTTCATAGCGAACATCGGTGACTTGCATAGAAACAATGTTATGATATAAATTTGAATCATCACGGGCCAATCTTTCCTCCACATCACTGGCCAGGCTGCGAAGAATATCTACCTCCTGACGGTGGAATATATCCCACCCGCAGTAGTCATATCGTCTTCATAAAAAACATCTGATAGCAGCCTACACATAAACAATGTTATCATATAAGAATTGAATTATCACGGGCCAATGTTCACTCATCGTGAGCTCACGAAGAATATCTTCCTCATAGTAGAATAATGAGATGTCTGGACTATTCTTCTCAAGCAGGAAGAATAATTGTCACATCTTCTTAACTGGACCATTCTTCCTACACTAATCAGGGTACCACCTGGAGAGGATGTATAACCCTAGGGAATGTTGAGTCTGGGCCATTCCCCACCCTAGGACATTCCTCTACATTAATCAAAGTGCAACCTAGAGAATGTATAAACCCTAAGGAATGTCTATCCACGATTGAGCCCGGACCATTCCTCATCCTAGGCCATTCCTCCTACAATCAAAGTGCACCCTGGAAGATGTATAAACCCTAAGTAATGATTGTCCGAACCATTTCCTCTGGTAACCACAAGAGGAAAAGGCTGTCACCGCATCAAACTCCAAAATGGACCATTCCTCATGTTAACCTAGCAATCGTTGTCCGGTGACCGGGCCAGTCTTCTTGAGTAACCCTCAAGAGAGCGCCCTAGACCACTCCCCATGTTAACCCTGGTGGAAGTCATTGTCTATGATACATGACAATCAAACTACTTCAATATTAACCATAATGGAAGTGACTATTAAATTGAAATCTCAATCCACTTTCGAATAGGAAAGCTTCGCCCAAGATGGACTATTTTCAAATTTAAAGATGAATGTCTTCAATGTGTTTTCAGTGCTCCCTCCTAACTTGGAGAGGTATTTCTTCCTTTTTCAATAAGAAGGAGGTTTTTTCCATGAGCTCTAGCTTGAGTTTGCAAACTCTTTCATCTTGGATGAAGCTTTACCAAAATGTCTGCTTATCTGCTCATTTTGTGGAGATATGTATTGGAGAATAATTTTTCTCTTTCACGAGACTTCATCATGGATAATGTAATGCTTGATTTCTGTAATACTTTAGTGTGGAACATTGTGAAGGCTTCATGTAGATCGAACAATAGAGTATATCATAGTTGGAAAAATGGAACATATTTATGTGGTACTTCTTCTATCATCATGAGATCTGATCTATGAGTAGTCAGCTTGATGTTATAGAAATCTTCACCACGCTTATGTCGTGCACTGGAGGTTCTCTACCAAATTATCTTCTTCTTCTGACTAGCATACAGGGGTCTCTTTCTGTTATGCCTCAAGGTATTTAGATTGCTCTTCATCGTTCTTTGTTGAATTTCTCTGAGAACATTCTTTGTATTCATTTGATGTAGAACTTCAACTCTCTGGATGTTTTGGATGATATAATGACTTATGTAGGGATAAGTCTGGTTTACTAGAACAAGTAATCATAGTCTTCTCCCTCCATGCGGGAGAGACCTCTAGTTCTAGGTTTCACAATGCTTTCATTCATAAGTCTTCCCATGCTGTTCTTCATCCGACTTTTGGATTATTACTGGCGTTCTTTAGTGAGTTCATAATCAAACTGGTAATCTTGTTGATTCTTGATGAATGTTCTGGTTGTTTTGGTTTCTCTTGCTTTCTTGGAATCCTCATGTTCTTCTTCATGTTTTCTTTAGCTCTTGGGTCCATGGGTTTCTTATAGATTCCATGCCCTAGAGATTCCACTTCTTCCTTACATCATGGGATCAGGATCTGGATGGACAACCAAGAATACTTTAAGGATTCTCTTCGAAGAAGTCTTCTTACGTGGTTAGATTTGGAATACGATGTACTGTCTTTCTATGGATGCCACCATGGATATATATATTTCATCATCTTCAATGATCATAGGATTAGCTCCCTCCCACAATCCTTGCTTCATGTATAAGTTCATATAATCGGCTCCCTCCGTCTGATAGAGTCCATGCTTCCATCTGCATCACTTGTTGTCTTCTGCAATATATAGTGGCTCTCTTGTCTAATAGAGTCCAGCTTACATCTTATTGTCTTCTACAAAACATCCATAAGTCTTTTTCAATTTCCTCTCGATTGCTTGACTTCTTTCTGTCTTTGCTTCTTCTAAGTCTCTTCATGATTGATTTGGCTTAACAACTTCCACATGATTTGTATTTCATCCTTTCTTGTGTATCTAGTAGTGTCCATTTTCATCTTGTTTGTTCTTCCCTTAGGTATAGTTCTTCTTGGAACATATTATCTTCCAAAGAGATATATATACAAGATATGTTAAGAGACAATGCAAACAAAATATGTACAAGAAATAAGAAGAGTGTTATTCTTTTTGAAGAAGTCTCTTCCATCTTAGCAGTCTTCTTCTTTGTAGGTTCCTTTTCTTTGGCAATTGATGCTTGGTGTTTCTCCTTCCTTCTCTTTAGCTCAGGACAATGATTTCTTGCTTGGTATACTTTTGATAGTTGAAGCATTGTACTTCTGAAATGTCTTCTCTTGATTTGGCTTCCTCAGCAGAGACAAACTTCCTTTTTGTTCCCAAAGGATTCTTGAATCTTCTTTGTGAAGGCTTGATCATTGTATGTACTTCTTTTGGGGTTTCTCTTTTTGCATTGATCCTTAATTATTCTTGAGCACAGCAAGTCCAAAGTTCTTCAAATGGGTACTCCTTCCTTGTGTTCATGCTTGTAGCAAATACATCCCATGTCTTTGAAGACCATTGAGTACTATGTTCACCAATTCCTTTACAGTAGTCTCTTTAATATCTTGTAGTTGATATCTTAATGGAGATCTAACAAGAGGTATGATGTTATGTTGGCGTCGTCATTCATCTTCATGTTGCAGACTCATTCTTAGGACTCGCTTGTCCAATTTTTCTGACTGAGAAGATGTTTGTTGGGGCATCGTACATCTTCTTTGATGAGTCAAGATGGGAGATGTAGGGTACCAAGTGGCCTTTATGGAATCCACTATGATACTCATATCATTGATGTCAATATCTTTGAACTTCTCCATAGTTACAGCGTTAGGTTCCTTCTCTTTTCCTTCTTCAAACTCGGCTTCACGATCTTTCCTTTTTCCTTCTTCAAACTCTGGCTTCACGATCTTTCCTTTCACAATATCCAACACTTTATTCTTGGCAAGGATGAGTTCGATCCTTATCTTCCATGCTCTGAAGTTAGAGGCTCCATCTAACTTGTTCTCAAACTTCATAGAGTTAATCATGGCTTGCTTTGACTTGGTCAAACCCTAGATTTTGACCAAAAATTCAAACTTCATGTCTTGGCTTGCTGAGAGTATCATGAGAGGCGCTAGGCTAGGGTGCACTGATCTGTCTAGAGATTAGGTCAATCTCTTCACTTAAGGTGCCTCAACAAGAGGTTTAGGGTTTCTACAACTGCTCCTGCTAGTAACCCTAGCGACAGTGTCTTGGGAGCTGCTTCTGCTAGTAACCCTAGCGGAAGTTCCTCAACGAGCTCAATATCCTAGCAGCTATGTTTCCTTCCAGTGTTTAGACTGAATGAAGGAGGCATGGGCCCATAACCTGTTAGAATATAAAAGATTGTGTGCTCGTTTTACCATTGACGATACCCTCGTCACCCAACCATAGGCCGAAGCCACCCTTCGAGCACCTTAACCTTGACTGAAAATTGCTTCGGAAGCAAACCCTAGGCTAGATATCCAAACAAGGTGTAGTGCATCTTCCTCCAAGGATAGCGCACCAACAATAGCTAATCAGATAGTCCAAACCCTAGCCAAGAGATAGTCCAAGCTCATACTGAAAACTAGTTGTTGCTGCAGTTGCAGCTGCAACCCTCCTCCACATGTGCACACCAAACTGGGAACTACAGTGTGGACCAAACTGGGAACTGCAATTCTGAGATATGTCAAAATGAGAACTGGCACCCTGTATTTATACTGGTTCTGCCAGATTTGTTGGGGCCGACTTCTCCTTCTGGATATGTGTCTGTTCAGTATATTATTATTATTTCTGGCTGACTTCTTTTCTTGGAGGCTAATAACCTAATATAAATTATATTCTTGAGCCGACAAGACTTCTAGGGTTATTAGCCAACTCATTAGGGTTTACTCTTGCTTTCCATAGTCTTATATTCTCGTTAGGTTCACATGTGGAGGTAAATACCTCCCGCAGCTACCGTAATATTAACAATATCTTCCTTTGAAGCACTTTCTAGGTCACTTAACCCATTTGCAGGTCACTTAACCCATTTGTAGGTCACTTAACCTATTTCCCTCATTTTTAGGGTTAACCACTTTCCATAATTAGAAAGTTCTCCATTACTTTATCATTTAAATATTCCTCCTTGACTTTCTCACCTCAATTTATCATTTAAATAATCTTCTTTGATTTTGTCACTTCACTTTATTATTTAAATAATTCTTCTTGACTTTGTCACTTTAATTTATCATTTAAATAATAATTTCTTCTTTGCAAGCTCTTTGACTTCTTTGACCTTTTGGGGCTTCAAGACAACATATGAGGGTCCTCCAACTTCATAAGTCCATAACTCTCAAACCGTGAGGAGTTATGTGATGTTCCACATACCACCAGAAATGGAATGACATGCACTATACATCTAGATTATTCTTACTTGCAAATATATCAAAACTCATACCATTATCCATCAAACAAATGTGGGTCCATTACCCAAACCTGGGTTTTCCAACTTCTCATGGCCATAATTCTCTAACCGTGAGGAGTTATGTGGCGTTCCACATACCACCGGAAATGTAATGACATGTAATATCCATATAGAATAGTATTACCTTAAAATATATTAAAACTCATACCATTATACATGAAACATCCTTGGGTCCATTACCCAAACCTTTGTGCTACCGAAATTCGTTACCGAACTTTCTTCAAGGGTTGACATCAATCACTAAGGGTTGACATCAATCTACAATATCTATATCCAAGGGTTGACATCAATGACAGCCAACAATCCATACCAAATATCCATCAACCTAAGCCAATTGTGTGACAATCTCCCCCTTTGACAATATCCATCAATCCATACCAAGGATCTATCAATTTTTCTATCTCTCCCACTTTGACATCAATGGAAAAGAGTATCTCCCTTTGGGGTTGCTCGCCCTAACTGAACTATCCTTGGGGTTGCTCCCCCGGTCTACGTGCCTTTGATTTTTCTTTGTTTTTATAATCCTCTGATTACTCTCTTTCCCTTCATATGAATAATATCTTCCCCTTTGACAAAGGGTATCACTCTGAAGTCATATCGCTCATTCTTCCCTTGTGACAATCGCTCCCCTTGGAAACATGCCTCTATGCTCTCTCTCCAATAATTTACCTTTTCATCTGATAAATATCTCCCCCTTTGTCCTATTTATGGTGCTTCCTCATGTACATATAAGACATATAAGATAAGCATTCAAAAGCATTCATTTTGGAGTAAAAATTACTCCTAGTCTCTGGTGAAGATACTCAAGGGATTCCCGTGGAAGCAATTTTGTAAAGATGTATGCCACTTTTTATTTTGTTCCCACATATTCAACTCTGATGTTCTTCTCTGCAACCTGTTCCTGTAGAAAGTGATACTTGATTGGAATGTGCTTCGTATTGGAGTGCATCACCAGATTTTTTGAGATATTGATGGTGCTTGTATTATCACAATAGATTGGAATGGGCTCATTATACTCAACCTGTATATCTGTCAAAGTTTGTTTCATCCATAGAACCCATGTACAACATGTTGTTGCTGCAATATGCTATGCCTCGGCTGTAGATAAGGATATTGATGATTGTTTCTTTCTTAGCCAAGATACTAAACACTCACCCAAGTAGAATGTTGCTCCACTGGTGCTTCTTCGGTCATCAATGCAACCTGCCCAATCTGCAACTGTGTAGGAAATAAGAGATATATCCTTTCATTTTGGATACCATAATCCAAACTCTTATGTTCCTTTGAGATATCTGAAAATCCTCTTCACTGCTAACACATGTGATTCCTTTGGTGTTGCTTGAAATCGTGCCACCTGTCCATCTTCCTGCATTACATATGGTCTGGATGCTGTCACATATAGTAGGCTACCAATCATTGACATGTATTTCCTCTGATCTGTAGAATTTGAATCATCATCTTTGCTTAACTTGCAACTGGTTTTCATGGGAGTGATAACTGGTTTGCAATCTTCCATTCCGAACCTCTTTAGCATTTCTCCGATATACTTAGTTTGAGAAATAAAAATTCCTTGGTTTCTTTGACATGTCTGAAGACCCAAAAAGAAGGACAGTTCTCCAAGTAATGACATTTCAAATTCATTCTGCATATCCTTTGTAAATTTCTGGCTTAACGTATCATTAGTACTTCCAAAACAATATCATCAACATAAATTTCAATTAATAAAATATTACCCTGAGTTACCTTGATGTAGAGGTTGTTGTCTGTGCTTCCTTTCCATAGTTCGTAGGGAGTTTTTTCATTGTTGTTTCTGAGCATTACTTTGTTTTGAATGTGAACTGATGTATGCACTGCATGTGTCCAAAAAACATTTGTCAATTTGGAATCCATTAGCATTGTTTGAGCAATTTCTTGTGTAATTATCATCCATTATGATAATGTTCCTTTGTCTCTGAAACACTCTCTGAACCAATCTATGAATCCATGCTCTCGTCCACTATCATATATCTGTCTAAACCTGCTAAGTGTTTTTACGGATCCATCTCTGTCCATACTTTCCAAGACTCTACTTGCACAACTGTCCATAATGATAACCCATTTATCACTATACTATCATGAAGTCTTGATTAATCTATCAAATTGTACTTTTGCTAACTAATTGCTCTGAATCTGTCTTCTCAAACTCTACAAGTTGCTCGAAGGATGGTTCTTTGGTTTGTCACAGCTATCACATAGACTCCCCCTATCTAATATTCATATTACTTGGGAGTCTCTAAGTCGGATGGCTCAGAACAATTCCTACTCTGATGTGTATTCATCATCATCTTCATTGGTAGATTCATCATCATCTTCATTGGTAGATTCATCATCTCTCTGAGCTCTGACTTCTTTCTTTCTGTCTGTGGATTCATCTTTCACTACAATGCCTGAAAGTACAATTTCTTGAGCTTGTTCCTTATTTACATGTCCTTCTTTTCTTTCAGTTATTTTCCAAACCTTTATGTATCTAAAATCTTTCTTTTTCTTTAGAGAATTGTTGTCATCTTGTTTTATCGCCAATCTTATGATCTCTGGGACCTGGTCTTTGTTCAACTGTTCTTCGTGTTTTCTTATCTATACTTTCTTACATCTGATATCGGTGTTCTCTTTCATGGAAATATTGATCATGCTTCTAAAATCATTAGCTATGTGTCCATAGTTATGACATATGTAACATTCAATGTTGTGTGGGGCCACCTAGGCATTTATTGCTTGAACATTTCTTTTATAATCCCTGCAATCTGCAACCTTATGTCCAAATTTAGTACAATAAAAACAATGACCATAAAATAAATTTGCATACCTGGGAGTGAATTATCTTCTTTATGGCGTAGTCCTTCTGGATTTTTGCCTTGACTGATCATGACCATGATTGAAGCTTCTTTGTGGCTTGAACATGGATGGTCTTCTTGAAGATGTATCTTCAATAGTTTTCTTAGATTCTGGTTGACCATGATTCATTCCTTTGAGTACTTCTGCATACCTCTTTCTATTTTCTTCATTCTTCTTTTCTAGCAACCTAGAGTGATTCTCTTCATTCTCTATAACTAATGTGGATGTTTTTGTCTCTTCAACGTTCTTGTTGAGCTTGATGATTTTACTTCTCAATGTGACAACTTCTTCTTCAAGCTTCTCAACCTCTTCTTCTTTCTTCATTATCTGAGACTTCATGAACTCTTCTTTTCTCTTTGATTCTTCAAGTTGGATTTTCAATGTAATTATTTCTTCTTCCAGTCTTCTCTCTTCTTGACCAAATTCTTCCTCAAGTTGGTTTAAGTCATTGGTTCTTTCCTTGAGATGATCTATCAATATCTTTTCTCTCTTTTCTGCTTCTTCCTTTTGTGTTGCTATGTTGGCTTCTAAACATTTCTTTTGATATTCTAGAGTTTCTTCAATTCTTCTGACCTCTCTTAAATTCTTGATGACCTGTTGATCCTTTTCAGAACCTTGAACACTTTCCTTTTGGTTCATCAATTCTTTCTTGGATGATTTGTTTTCTTCTCTTTATTTCTTTAGATATTTAATTGCACTGAACAATTTTTCTCTATAATCAACTTCTACTTCTTCATACTCTTCCTCTTCTGAATCTGTCTGACATGATGAGCATCTTTCTTCTTGTTCTATATCTGCATCTTCTTTGGCATTTTCTGAATCTGTGATGGGTGAAGAATATATGTCATGTAACTTATCCCAAAGTTATTTTGTTGATGAACATTTACCAACATTTTCTCTTACCGGATTAGGTAATCCTTCCCAGATGAAATCCATTGCTATTTTGTTATTTTTCTTCAATTCCTTCTTAGTTGCAGTCTTTGCCCTTTTTGAACTATCATATCCTGTAACAACCGATAGTCAAATATAATGTCCCTGTGCCTGTAAAAATACTTTCGTCCTTATGCTCCACATCTCATACTTAAAACCATTCTGACCATTAAACATCGGTACTCCATTCTCAGAATAATCCATGATCTCCTTCTAGTGGTTAAATTGTTTCCTGAAGGAACCAGTTCTGATACCAATTGTTGGATTACTGAGAGTGTGGGTGAATCAGTAATAGAGAAATTTAATCCCTTTTAACCATATAATCCAAGTGTTATATCAATGTAGCATTATCATCCAATAACTGCACAATAAATAAGAAATGAACAAATGAATAATCAGGCACATATACAATACACCAGTGTTTTACGAGGAAACCCAAAATGGGATAAAACCACAGAATGTTTTTTCGTATATGTCTTGAAGAATTACATTCATTGGAAGCACCAAATTCCTTTGTTTTCCAGCTGCAACTGGAAGGAGGTTCCAACCCCCTAGTTTCTCAGGCTACAACCTGAGGGAAGTTACAACTCCCCAATTCTCTGGCTATAACCAGAAGGAAGCTACAACCCCCTATGTTCTCTGGCTACAATCGGAGGGTGGCTACAACCATCGGTCCTTGCCCCGTCCAACCACCCTGACATATAAGTAGAATGATGGAACCACCTTCACACTATCATTGTGAAATATATTGTTGTAAACCTGTACCAATCAACCTACACCAAATAACCTATACCAATAACTTGAACCATGCATCAACCATGCATCAACATGTACCTCAACTTGTAATCAACCTGTACCATAAACAAGTGCATCAACCATGCACCAACTTGTACCAAACAACCTGTAATCAACCTATACCATAAACAAGTGAATCAAACATGCACCAACCTGTACCTCAACCTGTACCATGAACAAGTGCATCAACCATGCACCAAACCTGTACAAATAACTTGTCACAAAAACCTTTTGAAATAACCTATCACAACAACTTGTCTCATCAATCTTATCAACCAAATCAGATCTACTCACCAAGATCAATCACCAAGACAACTCTCAAAGATGTGCATCAACCAAGCATAACACAACAACTCATAATTATCACCAAGATCAATATGTGTTTCTAATAATACAAGTATGCTACATCATCCATAAACCATGTGTCAACGATACTACTAACAAGTGCCTCCAACCATGTACCAAGTATGTACCAATCATGCATCAAATACTCATCAACTATGACTCATCAAGATGTACCAACATCATCAACTATACACCTCATGTATGTGCCAAATCATCAACTACTTGTCTCAATCATGTACCCAACATGTACCTTAACCAAAAACGCTCATCAATTTCATCATCCAAATATAATTTGTAACTCAGTAATATATCTGGTGTATATGATCACATACTTGAAAACCTTCCTTAACTTTCACAACAAGAGACTAGCATTTTCATCAAACTTTTCTTTAGTCTCACATGGCTAGTTTGGGATTAGTCAACAACCCTAACTTGAAATAATCATAACTATGTACCTGTAATGAATAAAGATATGAAAATATTACACAATGTTCTTCAGTGTGTTTTGTGCAATTCCTCCAAGTGTCACTACTTGGAACCTCTCAGAAAAGAAGTTATAGAAAAAAAAGGCATACCTTGCTGAATTCCGGCTTATTCTAGAGAGAATACTTGTAGAGCGTGCCCCACATAGAATATTTGTTGAATGGATATGAAAATGTTACACAACATACTAAAGAATGTACTCTAACCAACACATTTTGTCTTACTAAATTTGGATTTGTTATGAATAAGTTATGTCGTTTTTACCCGAAACACTTGTTTTAGACTAGTTTCAGGACTAGCCACAAACCCTATTTTCCACAAAGTGTAACTCCAACATTACAACGACCCACAAGATGAATTTTTACCACAGATACTTGGATATGTTTCCTCAATGTCCTATCAATTTCATGGGGTGAATCATTCTAGAAAAACATTTATTGCAAAAATGGTGAGATGACCTGTAAATAACATACTTTAGAAAGCATCATCAAAATAATTTATCCTCCCTTGAATTCTGACCTTCTTTTCTTCACCTTCCTTCTGAAATTCGACTTAGATATCCTTTGGTTACCTCAATCACCTATAGATATTCAATATTCTTAAGTGTGATATAAAATGAGAGAGCCATGCCTCTTATTTATACTCTCCAAATATCTTCCTTAGAAGCACTTTCTAAGTCACTTAACCCATTTATAGGTCACTTAACCTATTTCTAGGTCAGTTAACCCATTTCTAGTTCACTTAACCTATTTTCCTCATTTTTAGGGTTAACCACTTTCCATAACTAGAAATTTCTCCATTACTTTATCATTTAAATATTCCTCCTTGACTTTGTCACCTCACTTTATCATTTAAATAATCTTCTTTGATTTTGTCACTTCACTTTATTATTTAAATATTCCTTCTTGAATTTGTCACTTTACTTTATCATTTAAATAATAATTTCTTCTTTGCAAGCTCTTTGACTTCTTTGACCTTTTGGGGCTTCAAGCCAACATATGAGGGTCCTCCAACTTCGTAAGTCCATAACTCTCAAACCGTGAGGAGTTATTTGACGTTCCGCATACCACCAGAAATGGCATGACATGTACTATCCATATAGAATATTCTTACCTGCAAATATATCAAAACTCATACCATTATCTATCAAACAAACGTAGGTCCATTACCCAAACCTGGGTTCTCTAACTTCTCATGGCCATAACTCTCTAACCGTGAGGAGTTATGTGACATTCCACATACCACCGGAAATGGAATCACATGTAATATCCATATAGAATAGTATTACCTTCAAATATATTAAAACTCATACCATTATACATGAAACATCCTTGATTCCATTACCCAAACCTTTGTGCTACCAGAATTTGCTACCGGACTGTTTTCAAGGGTTGGCATCAATCACTAAGGGTTGACATCAATCTACAATATCAGTCTCCATGGGTTGACATCAATGAAAACCAACAATACATACCAACTATCCATCAACCTAAGTCAACTGTCTGACAATACCCAACACTGGACTCTCTCATAGGTCGAATCAACTTAGTCATAGAGGAGAATGTATCCTGGAGAATGTCACATGATGCTGCAATCATCAACAATTTGTGCCCCTCTTGGGAAAATTCATTCTCTCTCTCTCTCTCTTGAGCTATGGTTTATCTCTTGTCTTGTGGAGTGAAGTGGTGCGGTAGCTTTTGGAGGAT
>SNQJ01S0077735.1:12454-38286 GCA_010110895.2 Picea sitchensis | reverse complement strand
CATATATCCATAAGTGGTAGTTCATGTTAAAATGGTATAAGTGGTAGTTCATTCAAAATCAAATGGTATAACGGTGAGCACATAATGTCTTAGAAAGATATCAAAGTTTATTTTCTCTAGAATTTTTATTATCCATATCTCTTAAATTAGTATAAAGAAAATGTATGCTCCATGTAATTCACTTTATATCATTAATTTTAAGCATTTGCATGAGACATTAAAAAAAAGAAAATGTGGCAAATTTACATGAGACATTAAAAAAAAAGCAAATGTGGCAAATTACATTTGAAATTTTATTTTTTTATTATAATATATATTTTTAACATTATTTAAACTAATTTTCTTATTTCTTCTTTTAGAATAAATTTGTATAAATCTTATAAGTATTTTTTTATTATAATATACATTTTTAACATTATTTAAACTAATTTTCTTATTTCTTCTTTTAGAATAAATTTGTATAAATCTTCTAAATTGACTATTATAAAAGTATTTATTTTATTTATTTTGAAATTTAATATATACTTATGGATGATAAAAGTGCTTTATGGATGATAAAAGTGCTCTACATATCTCTATTATGCAAATTACTTCATTGTTCATCATATGACTTAACTATTACATTATATTTGTTTTTGGATTCAATGTCTACTTATCCATGATAAAGGTGCTCTAAATATATCTACTATGCAAATTACCTCATTGTTCATCATCGTCCATATGTTTTAAAGTATCCTTACCTCTCTAATATGAACATCTAATAAAATTAATAATTCATATAGTTCTATTACTAGTGATTATTTTATTTAAGTGTACATTTTCTTCAGTTTCTTAATGAAAGTTTTTTTCATTTTATTTGGTTGATTTTTCTTCTTATTTTATATCTACTATGCAAATTACCTCATTGTTCATCATCATCCATATGTTTTAACGTATCCTTGACCTCTCTAATATGGTCATCCAATGAAATTAATAATTCATATGGGTCTACTACTACTTTTACTTTTGTGTAACTATTTTATTTAGGTATACATTTTACTTGTACTTTGTGTATGTCTTTTAGTTGTATGATAGTACAACTTGCTTATTTGTTACTTACAGCTTTGTTTGGTATTTGTCTTTACATTTTATTTATTTATTTTTACTTCACAAGAAACATAGAAGAGACATTAGTTTTTTTTGTTTTTTTTTTATAGATCTCTAAAAAATATAAGTGGCTTCTACCACCTAAATTTTAGAAGAAATAGATTTCTTCATTTTTTTCATTGTTATTTATTCCATCATTGTAATCACAAGAATATCATTTTTCTAATTTAAAAGTTTTTCTCACAATGCCCTTGAGCTACTTAGTGCTTCATGCACTCTACTACCATGTTAACATTTCCCTATTTGTTACTTACAATTTTGTTTCGCATTTTCCTTGTTTGTATTTTTTTTAGTAGCTTTACAAGAAACATAGAAGACATAGTCGTTTTTTTTCCTTTTTTTAATAGGTCTAGAAACCATAAGTGACCTCTACAACCTACCTTTTTCTTAGAGTTTGATCTCTCCCTTCTTTTTTTCATCGTTATATTATTTTATGGTTGTAGTTACAAGAACACCATTTTTCTAATTTCAAAACTTCTCGCACAATGCACTTATCCTACTTATTACTTATTACTTCATGCACTAGAATACTATGTTAACAAATTTGATATTTTTTTACTTCATGCAATTTACTACTATACTGAAAATTATCCTTTAGCATATCATTAGTCTATAACATTTATTAAATTAAATCATATCATTCACACCCTATTTTCTTTTAAGAATTAGCTCCTTTCTAAAAGGCCCTACATACCCATGTAAGACTTTAAATAGAAAGATTTGGTGTTGAAAAGATATTTTAAGTTGTACCACTAATTTTTCAATATATATTTAATTGATTTATCATTTCATGTTCAAATTAATGTAGTTTAAAGTCAAATGGTATAACGTGAACACATAATGTTTTAGAAGGATGTTAAAGTTTATTTTTTACTAGTTTGAGAATTTTCTATTATTCATATCTTTTAAATTTGTATTGGAGAAAATGTATGCTCTATGTAATTCACTCATTATATCGTTAAATTTAAACATTGGTATGAGACATTTAAAAAAAAAAAAAAAAATGTGACAATTACATTATATATTTTTAACATTATTTCAATTAATTTCTTTATTTCTTCTTTTAGATTAAATTTGTATAAATCTTATAAGTTGACTATTATAAGAGTATTTATTTTATTTTATTTTAGATTTAATGTCTACTTATCTATGGTAAAGGTGCTCTAGATATCTCTACTATGCAAATTACCTCATTGTTTATAATATGACTTAACTATTACAAAAGTATTTACATTATGTTTTTTTGGATTCAATGTCTAGTTATCAATGATAAAAGTGATCTAGATATATCTATTATGCAAATTACCTCATTGTTCATCATCATCCATATGTTTTAAAGTATCCTTGAACTCTCTAATATGGTCATCTAATGAAATTGATAAAGTATCATTGAACTCTCTAATATGGTCATCTAATGAAATTGATAATTCATATGGATCTATTACTAGTTATTATTTTATTTACATGTACATTTTCTTAAGTTTTTTAATGAAATTTTTTTTCATTTTATTTGGGTGATTTTTCTTCTTATTTTATGTCTACTATGCAAATTACTTTATTTTTCATCATCATCCATATGTTTTAAAGTACCCTTGACCTCTCTAATATGGGCATCCAATGAAATTAATAATTCATATGGGTCTACTACTACTTCTGTGTGATTATTTTATTTTATTTACGTGTACATTTTCTTAAGTTTTTTAATGGAATTTTTTTCATTTTATTTGGGTGATTTTTCTTCTTATTTTATAAGATGATCATTCCCAAATGACTTTATTTACTTGGTCTCATTTAGTTTTTTTCCATAAACATGTTTTTGGAGTTAGATATGTGTTTCGTAAGACTTGTCACACTCTAGTGTTTCATATAAATAGATTCTTGTTGTACCCCCTTTCATAGTATTATGTTAGATATCAAATTTAGTATTACTGGAATAGCATTCAAAATTATGGAGATAACTAAGATTAAAATGAAAGAAACAAGAAAATAAACAAGAAATGTGACCTAGGAAATCTAATACATGAGAAAACCTCGCTAAAAGGTGAGGTCCGTGATTTCTTTTATTTTTTATTAGTTATGAAATGCAAGTACAAAAACAAGGGTGCTCACTATGGATTTACCACAGACATTGTGGTCTAAATGGATTCTATAGAATCTTTCACTTCCTCTGATATCCTTCAATATCCAAAAATATTATACCCCCTCTGTTATGCTTCAATATCCCACCCTTAGATGATTTTCTCAACTATGTAACAATAACATTGTCAAAACAATAGAACCCCTTCATTTCCTAGCAGCCTAGTATTTAACATAGTCTCGTAGTCGTTTAGGGTTAGGGTCAGGGTTTTTTGCATTCCTCAACCCTTGATTAGTGTTAGGGTTTTGGACCTTCTAGAATCTTCTTAAAATTCCACATGTGACTAGCCCCGCATGTGTGAATAATATGGGGTTGACGTGGCATCCATTTGGTACCATGGTGGTCCACAAGGTAGGGAAAGTTGTAGGAGGCATAAATACCTCATATGAACTCTAATAAAGGTGATCTCCTCACAGTTGGAAAGATTTTGGTGTGTAGAATATATTCAAGGAGTTGGGAGCTATGATCACAAATGCTTGACCCAAAAAAGAGTTGTTTGATGCCTCAAATTGACTTTGGAATTTTTTGAACCCTAAATCACCAAATTGTGACATGCCTCTAAAATGGGCCCTCCAAGCAAATTCCTCTACTTTTTCCACCCATAAAGTACCAAGATAGATGAAAATTTATACAATAACCCATTCCAAAACAGTTACTCTCAATAATTAAATGGGAAAAGTGGATAAAAAGAATAAACATGGGAATTTCATATAAAGAAAAAGAAGAAGCTTTATAAAATTTGTTGAGTAGTTTTTCATGTCATCTCCTTATATTGGGGATTGTATTCATGTAAGAATATTTATGGTTAAGTAATGAACCTATATCATTTGGGAATTGGTTCTATAAGTTAGTAAAGATAAATATGTATGCCATATGCCTACTTTTGTATTATGTTATGTTGTTTTAAGAGATGATTCAATGAATTAAATTGTATCATTATTCTTTGTTTTATAAAAAATAATATTAGGTTGTGTGAATAGGGAATTGATTCTATAAGTTAGTAAAGATAAGTATTTATGTCATATGCCTATGTTGTTTTAAAAGATGATTCAATGAAGTAAATTATATCATTATTCTTTGTTTTATAAAAAAAATGTTATGTTGTGTGAATAGTTGATTTTATATTTCATGTTTTCATTTTGACATAATTTACATTTGTAGTTTATTTTCATCTTATAATAAAATTACAACAAAATTATTCTTCTTGAGGCCAAAATTGAGACCTATCTTTCCTTTTGAGAGTATGGAATTATTTTCTAAAACAAATACAACTAGACATAAGTTATGACTAGACATATTACATGTTTTAAATATTTTATAATATAAGAAAAGAAAAAAAAGTAAAAGATCAGTATAAAGGCTACTAAAGTAAAAGATCATTAACAACAATACTAATTTGAAAAATTTGAAAACTTTGTTTCTCTAGTTGTTCATTAGACATATACTATTAGTGACTTTGAAATTAATTGAGATAATAATATCTAAACTCATGGAATCACATTTATAATTTCCTATGCTAAATTACCTTAAGGATTTGCCATAAGTATCTATGAAATGATGTTAAGTTGTGAAATAACTAATATCAAAGTAAAATAATATCAAAGTAAAATCTAATGTAAAGAATAATTACAATTACACTAATACAAAGAACTTCGGTATTAATAGTTTTTTTACAAGTTTGTTTTACAAAATATTATAAGCATTCTAAAACATGTTTTAGAAGGTTAAGTTATGAAGATATTTTAGAAGTTTCTATTACAAATATCTATATATTTATGGAATTATGTTTTTATAGATGAGTGATTTTCAACTATGAAGTTTGTGAATTTTTGTAATGCTTCACAATTAGAGTACTGGTATGTAAATGATTTTATCGATATTAAAAGTAAATGAGATGATAATATCTAAACTCATGAAATCACATTTAGTTTTCTATGCTACATTACTTTAAGGTTTTGCCACAAGTATTTATGAAATGATGTGAAGTTGTGAAATAATTAATATCAAAGTAAGATCTATAATGCAAAAATTCCCATAATCATAACATTAGTCCAAATGACTTTGCAAATAATAGTTTTATTACAAGTTTGATTTACAAAACATCATAACTGTTTTAAAACATATTTTAGAAAGTTAAGCAATGAAAATATTCTAGAGTCTCTATCACAAATATCTATACATTTATATAGAATTTTGTTTTTATAGATGGATGATTTACAACTCATGCTTCACAATTATCATTATTATTATTATTATTATTATTATTGGTATGTAAATGATTTCATTGATAGGTGGTAAGTTATGAACTCCATCATTGCATTAATATAATACAATTTCATTTGCACATCATATTTTCCATGGGTTTGAACATGATTGTTTATGATGAAAACTTAAAATATTTATCATTTAAAATTACCCATGTTAATATACTAATAAACATAAAAAAATACTTGTGAAGGCCATTTTTATTGATATGTGGGTGGTTGAAAATATTTTAGGTAGATATTTTCATTTTACCATGGGAATCAAAATCACCTACATCTAGATCCATTCTTTTTTGATACTATCAAATTATAACTCATAAGATAACCTCAATGATTCCAATGCATTTTATAAGATCCCTAAATTAATCCAATAAAATTAATTTGTTCTTCAATACTTTTTTAAAAGAAACATTCCAATAATGTTTTCTTAATATTTGAAGTGTAAACTATCCATTATTCCAATAATGATTTATTAATATTTGAAGTGTAAACTATCCATTATTCCAATAATGATTTATTAATATTTGAAGTGTAAACTATCCATTATCTTAAAAGGAAGAAGTGAGATATTATATTGCACTATATTTTATGATCATTCATCTTGCTTAAATAGACATGGTGGTTTTCATAGTCTTTTACAAGGTTTATGATATTTTTTTCTCCACATGGAAAACAAAACTAAGTTCTATTTATTGAAATTGAATTAATTGGTATTATTAGCTGTTTAAAAAATGTGTAGACCTTATAATTTTTATTTTTTTCATATCTTAAATTTCTTTGTAAAAATTATATCATATTTAAATATCTAATTAATGCAATCTCATTTTGATCTTTTTTCCAATTAATTAGATTTATACCCTCTTAAAAATGAAGTTTTTTCAATAATATTATATAAATATGATGAATGAGAAATCTATATTAGATTATTTTGGATGTTGTTAAAAATGTTGCTTAATTAATGTCTAAATAATGTTTGTATGAGTAAAAGTCTTATAATTATACTATAATTTTAAAATCTAATAGCTAAAAGATAATTCTATTGATATGTTATGTTTATATTTTTCTTAGCATTAATTTTAGTGTTTACTTATCAAATAAAGTAGTGGTATAATAACTATGAAACTATTTAAATTTATTTGATTGTTATTGATTTAAACTTTTACATATAGTCTGCTAATTGTTTTGGCCATGAAACCCACTATTTCTTATATTTCATATTCAAAATATATATTATATAGTTAATCACAAATTTATAACTAATATTTAAAATTGTAATGATCTATATCTAGTCATAGTATATATTAATTTTTAAATATTTTAATAGCTATAAACATTTCATTAACTCAACTCATGTGTGAGAAATCCTTTATCTTTTATTTTTCACAAAAGAATCTTTGTAATAATACTAATCATATAGAGTTTGAGTTTGTTGGAAAAATCCAACAAATATAGAAACATTCTTTTATATCTTTGGAATTATAATATTGGACACAACATGTTCATGTTAGGGTTTTAGGGATTTAATCTTTAAGAATAAAAATTCAAGAGTCAAAAAAATGTTAGGTTTTTAACCATAACATATTTTGTTATGTATTATTTATGTTCTATACATTTTGATGTAAGATGATAATTTTCAATAATGTTTTTTTACTTATGTATTATATTTTTAATGATTATAAAAAGTTATTTTTATGTGATGACTATCTAAGTATATTTATTAGCAATTCATGCTACAATTTTTAAGGTTTTTTTTCTCTTTTCTATAAAAAGAATTTACCAGCTTTTTTTTTTATTTCAAATCATTTTCATCCATCAATAGAACATATTCTATTTTTGAGAACTCTTCCTTCTTACAAATCATTTTTATCTATCAATAAAACATCCAAAAAATAAATGTATTTTTTTTAAAGCTCTTCCTTCTTACAATTTGCAAAACATCTAAAAAACAAATGTATTTTTTTTTTAAATCTCTGACTTTTGCTAGTCACTACTTTATTATTAATTCATATGTTAACTTGTATACATGTTCACTATCTATGCTAGCTTGTATAATTCCTAAAAAAACATCTCATCATTTTAAGTTAGTAAGATCCAAACTACTTTATTATCAATTCATATGTTAGTTTATATACATATTCATTATTTATACTAGCTTGTATAATTCCTAAAAAAAACTTTTCATCATTTTGAGTTAATAAGACCCAAACTACTCTATTATCAATTCTTATGTTAGTTTTGAGTTAATAAGAATCAAATTACTTTATTATCAATTCATATGTTAGTTTATATACATATTCAATATCTCTACTAACTTGTATAATTCCAAAAGAAACTCTCATTTCATCCTTTTGAGTCAAGAAGAACCAATTGGGGAGCCATATAAAAAGAAACCTCTCATCCTTGTGAGTCAATAAGAACCAATTGGAAAGCCATATTAAAAAAACCTCTCATCCTTGTCACACAGACTCATCCTTGTCACACATACCCAATTGGGGAGCCATATTAAAAAAACCTCTCATCCTTGTCACACTTTTGAGTCAATAAAAGACCCACTTCATAAGCCATATTATTAGGAAATCGTTCCTCGGAGGAAGAAGACTTTCATAAACATAGTAGTGAGAAGTCTGCTTTAAGGAAAAGAAAGTGTTGTAAAGGTGGCTTTAAGTTCCTTGAGACAACTAGACATGACCCACTCTGAAGAATGTCCCACTCTGAAGAAATCAAATCACAGGAAGAGGACTTCCATAAAAAAAATAGTCTGGCTTTTTATGGAAGACTTATATGGCAGACAACTAAGTGGATTTAGGTCTAAATGGTTTTAGGTTAAGAAAAAAGCCATGGGAAGGGAATTGAAATGCAACTAAGTGGATTTAGGTCTAAATGGTTTTAGGTTAAGAAAAAAGCCATGGGAAGGGAAATAAATTGTTGGTACAGATCCTGATGACTTCATTATAAAGAGAAGCTGCCATATGAAAACAGCAGTGATGAAAGCTTTCAATAAATGCAGCATGAATGGGCTGCAAGCTAACAATGCTTTAATAAAAAAAGCCTTTAAAAACTCCACAGCTTACGCTAAACCAAGAAGCCAACCACACAGAGCACGCCGCCTTCTACTGGAAGTCTCCCTCGGTTCCTAAAACTCTCACGCCAATTCCTTACATCTCACGCCAGGGCACTTCTCGCATATATATATATATATATGGCAACTCAACTTCCACCGAATACTTTGCGCGATTTCATAATAATAAATCTATCTTGACATTCTAAATTTCGCGCGATTATATGCGTGCACTTATGTCAACTCCAAGAGCCCATTGCAGCCGAGAATATTCAGACGAAGACTAAACCTTTTCCTTCAATATTATATGAAAATTCTGAATACGGGGCTTTGACATACTCAAAACAGAATTAGAATATGCGAGGATTTTATGCGTTTCACAACAACCTTATGTATCTTGCTGTATGGCGCATTAAGAATCAGTAGAGCACGTGCTCACATGGCATTTTGGTGGCATAAAGTCCGCTCTGCATGTGCCTGGTAAATTACGCACGACGATATCTTTAGCTCTCTTCCCCGGTTTCCCTGGTTTCTCATGAATCTGTGTGTCTGTATATGTCATTATTTCATGCCAGAAAACAGGCAGGGGGGCAAAAGGTTGCATCTGCGCCTTTATCCATGTTCCCAATTTCTAATGTAAAATTCTCCAGCGAGTGAGGGGAGTTGTTTGAAACTTTTAAAGAAACTAACAATTGACCTAACGAGACTTTTGCTGATAAAACGATCTGCTGATAATATACTCATTTTTCACTTTCTACTATGAATGGATTTTGGATTATGATGGGTAGTTGTTTTTAATGAATTTTCAAATCAGTACCTGTCTCTGATTCAAATAAAATGGGCGAATYACAAGGCCCATTAATGAATATGAACACAGGCTTGATCTCTGTGCGATGAACGTTGTTCAAAATAGAAATAAAATTGTCTGACACGTATTTGCAACTTCCAGTAATTCGTGAATGCAACTATTATTATCCAGTGCTTTGTGATGAGTGACAGATTCATATAACAGAAACAGAACATCATATTTCGTGAAACGAAAATGCCACCTAATCACACACCACCATATACGCTTTTCTTGGGAAAAAATAATATTACATCTAATTCAACAATATAGTTGGAATCCCTGCCTAAATTTCACCTTCACCTTGACTTCTGAACTATCTTTTCATTTACATTTATATGGTGTCAATTTCATCACCTTGGGAATTATTCCAATTTAGTACATTTATATGATGTCAATTTCATCACCTTGGGAATTATTCATGCAACAATATATCCAGATGTAAAAATAAAAAATAGTTGTAAGGTGTTATTTTTATTGGTTTTAAATATGGATTAACCAATAAAATATATATACATAGAAATAGGAATGAAAGGGAGAGGTATACTTTGAAAAAAAAACTTTGCAAAAGAATGTTTATCTTATAGTTTTCATATATGTGTATCTTATTATTTTTTATTTTCATGTATGTTTGAGTTCATCGTATACAATATATCCAGATGTAAAAATAAAAAAATAGTTGTAAGGTGTTATTTTTATTGGTTTTAAATATGGATGACTATTTTATGAATAAAATATATACATAGAAATAGGAATGAAAGGAGAGAGGTATACTTTGAAAAAAACTCTGCAAAAGAATGTTTATCTTATAGTTTTCATATATGTGTATTTTATTATTTTTTATTTTCATGTATGTTTGAGTTCATCGTATACAATATATCCAGATGTGAAAATTAAAAATAGTAGTAAGGTGTTATTTTTATTGGTTTTAAATATGGATGACCATTTTATGAATAAAATATATACATAGAAATAGGAATGAAAGGGGAGAGGTATACTTTGAAAAAAAACTCTGCAAAAGAATGTTTATCTTATAGTTTTCATATATGTATATCTTATTATTTTTTATTTTCATGTATGTTTGAGTTCATCGTATATTTTTTGTTTCATTTGTGGTAATTTTTAGTTGGTAATTTTAACATAAATATTCTAGAGTGTACATATAAAGAAGACTATTCATGTGAAAAATTGAAATAAATACAAATTTTTTACAAGTTTATTTACCAAGTGATTTATGGGTTTGACTATTTATGGGGAAGGCATATTTTAGGGTGCATCATCTTTGCTAATTTATTGTTGATCCATTTTCATGTCTCAACTTTGTATTTTATGCTTAAATTATGTTATGTGGAAGAGATTTCCTTCCATCCCAATCCATAATCGTATGCATACCACACAAGTTCCATATTTTTGTAGTATTTCACGAAATAATTATACACTTTCAACACTTAGTCATTTTTTTCACTTTCTATGCAAAGAAGACTTGCATTAAGTTCATTCTTCACCCCCTGCATCAAGACTATTCTCCACACTCCACATAGGTACCCACTTTACTTTTCCCACATGAACTGAAAATTAGTCTATTTTTGAATTCTAATTCGTGTGGAGAACTCAACATAAGATCTCCGCTACACTTTCCCTCCGCATGACCCTATACTTAGCCAATTCTTGAATTATGTCCCATGCGGAGAACTCAATACAAAGCCATTTTTCCGCATGAATTTCTCTCTACATTAAGTCCTCTTGCATGACTCGCTCCTCCACGAGACTTGACATTCTGCATTTCTACCACACTAAATGTCTTATACTTAGTGTATTTCCCACTAGGCAACCTTTCACGATTTTCACTCTCAAAGTGATTTATTGTGCATTTATGATGTCCCAATTCACCAAGAACAGACACTTTTCAAAAGTAAATGAAGCTTAATTGTCATGTTTTCCCAAAGATCATTTTCTTATGAAAGATAATTACTATTAATAGTTCACGTGCATTATGAAGGAAAGTGTACATATTGAAAGGATGTTCCATTAAGAACTATTAATTATCTTAGTCGCTTATTGGTCAAATCTCCATAATTCATATTAATCATCTTCACATATATTAAAGTGTATTGGAAAGAGTGGGAAATATGGAAGCTAGAAAAAAGAAGGAACTTTTCTGCGAAGATATTGTCAATTCCCTCACTCGCCAGGACAAAAACATTCACTAGTCTACAGCTTATCAATGGTATTATATCTTCACCCTAGAGTAGAAAATCACTAATAAGATTTGGATGAAGGGTCTAGATAAGGCTAGTTGCATGTCCGAAGCTTTTGATTTCAAAGAGTAGTTTCCTGGTGCACATGTACATTTTACTCAAAGCACAGAATGATTTAAATTGTTGTTGAAGGGAGGAATCTTGTTCTGTTGACTCCAAATGTATTCAGGAAAATGTTACGACTCCCCTCTCCAAACAAAGTTCTCAGGATTCCAGACACTGACTCTTTTTTGGATGCACAAGTTGGTGTAGTGAACTTGTTGAAGAACTTCCTAGCACCATCTTCTACAATTCCAGCCAACAAAACTCATATTTACATATTTCTATTATCTGAGCCTTACCGAAATTTTTCTTGGCTTTTCTCGTAGCTTGTGGGACAGGACTCTACATCCTACATTCCAAGGTATGTTATGTATGTACTACATTTCTCTATTATGATGAAAGAAGTATTCTACAAGATGAAATCATTTCAAATGAAATCATTTCGAATGAAATCATTCCGAATGAAATTTCCTGCCAGCTTTCAATTTATAGGAAGACAAAGAGTTTTTTCATGACCTCGTATTTGGTATTTTCTATGGTGTATTGTAATGTATTTGAAGGATTTACCCCAATAGTTAATGTTGATATTGACAATGATCCAATTCAATTTTGGTACCATGTATTGTGGAAGCATAAGGCTCCATTTCATTTCTGTCAAGTACAAGATAAATTCGTCAAGGAATTCAGACACATTCTTATTGGAACACAATCGATAAGACTTATAGAGAAAGCCCTAAACTTTCTCAAAGGAAAATGGATTTACATATATGAGGAAGAGTCTACTTAAATCGGGTTGTATGTGTTTGAAAGAAATCATTTCCTTCTTTCCAGTTTTGTTTGTGATAGATATTGTGTTGTTGAAGCATGTAGACAGTATAAATCCCCATCTTCCTTCTTTGACAAGAAAAGGAAGTGTCAGGTTATCTCCTTGTCTTTCTATACTGTTGAAATTCAATTAGAGGCCTAACCCATTTGGCTAAAATTGTTGAATTATTGAATTCATTCCATTTAAAAGAAGTTGAAGCCTTCAAAGGATTTGACCCAGAAGGAATCTTTTCTACCCATTTATCTTCAATTGGTTATGGTTTTTCTTTTGCAAGAATGCAAGAAATCATAAAGGGAGCTGGTGATAATAACCCAAACACTAGCAGAGCAATTTCTAAGAAAGAGAAACAAGTTTGTAATGATGATTTGGTCACACGGATTAGTTCACATACAAAGGTAAAAAAGAATAAGTTTAAGACAGAATGTCAACAATTCAAGTATAAACAAAAGGGAAAAACTATGACTATTGCTCATGTTGGTTCTAGCCCCTTCCCCCATAAGAGTTCCTCCTCTACCCAAAGAAGCCAAGAGCCTAATGCAAGTAAAGGAGAGAATAATGAAGAATGTGTGGGAGAAGGTGATGGAAGCAATCCCCCTTATTTCAATATGGAGAAAACACACATTATTGGACATACAAAGAGAAAAAAGAGCACTAACAACAAAAGTGCTCAAAACTCTGAAGATCCACGAGATGATTTAGCTGAGATGGAAGTTGATAATGAAAACCAAGTGCCTAAATGGGCAGTAGTGAAAATCATTGAAAGTCAAAAAATAGAACAGGAATTGACCCATGACGGACCAACATTTTTTGAGGAACAATCTTTGAATTTCCATAATATTAAGTATAACAAAGAGGACAAGAAATTGCAAGTAGAGAAAGTTCATGTTAAAAATAAGAAAGTTAAAAATAAATGGAGTTCATAGGTGAATTTTTCTGGAGTGGGACCTTCTGGAATTCTTAAGTTACATTTGACCACTGGAAATGCTCTGGCTCATTCCATTACAGAACAATAATTGAAAAATATTAGATTCAAAAAGAGGATAAGTGAGTTGGAGGACACTCTGAGTCATAGACCACTATTTTTTGAACCATTATATGTTATTGTCCCATAAATAGTTCTAAAAGGCACACTAAGTACATCCTCCAAAGTCAAAAAAGTTGCCAAATTATTAAGTGGCATCAGAGTGCATGTTGTAGAGAATATAAATAAGAGGCTCAACACAATTTTGGAGGCATGGGAAGTAGGCACCAATTTAAGGAATTTTTCCCAAAGGATTTCTTCTCTTCCAGAGTACCTCCAACGAGATTTGGATAATGAGGAGTATTTTTATAAAAATTCTCCGAGTACATTTACAGCATGAGTGTCGGATATGAATGATTTCATAAGGAAGCAACATGATTTTCATTCAAAGAATAGAATGAAACAAATAAAACTTGGTTGGATCGCAAGGATAGAAATACTTTGAGATTCAATTGCAACTTGTAAAATTTTGGAGGAAAAAAGAAGTGACTCCTTCCTAAAGTCACTTAACATAGTTAAAGAACTTGAGGGCCCATCACTGATTAGAGAATCCATGTTGTTAAATAAGGAATGGTTGGAATCTAAGTTAAATATACTCAACATTTCATGAGGTAGTGAGTTTGATAGCCTCACTAACTTCCCAGAAGATGAAATTAAACAATGGTTGGTTAAATTCGTCAATGATAATGAGGATCAGTTAGCATCTATACAAGAATTATGCTCAGAGTGCAAGGCAATAGAGAATGAGATATTTTTTATTCATGTCAAGTAGAATATAACGGTTCCACCGTTGAAGGATTATATTGAAAATTGGCTCAATAATTCATTGAACGAAATAGCTAATCCTCTATAACTTCCAAGAAGCAATTGCACCAGCAAGGGTCAAGTTCGAGCTATAATTATTAAGGTTTTCCAAAATATCTAGGGAGAGAGGAATCCATCCATCAAATTCTATTTTCATTGTTGTGAGTACATTTCTTCGAAGATTAAATCCCTTATTTCATCTCAATATGTGATCATCCAAATTTATGTGTTTATTTCTTACCTATAAAGTCGATCATGATTATTTTATTTTTTCTTCTAGGTTACCTCTGCTATTATATATGGTCCACAGAAGCCCCATCCCAGTCCAATAGGAAAAATGCATTTTACTTTATCGTTTAAGTATCATGGATAGTATGTTGTGTTGTTTTTTCACAAATTTTATTTGAACTTGAACAACCAATTTGTAATATTATTTTAAAGACTCTTAGAAAGAGCTATTTGTGGAACACGTAACTTTTGTGATTTCTAACTTTAATTAAAGCATGAGATCTAGAGTATGTGCTTCCATTACATCTTCATGATATTAAATGTTTGAAATCATTTAAATCCCTCTATTTTGGAACTTCACTTTACTTTTTTCCTTACATGTCTTGCTTCAAATTATTTTTCCTTACTTTGTGAATGGAATATGATGGAATGGATGAAGTTATTATGTATATTTTAGTTTAAGTATCTATTATGTTGTTTTTTTGTTGTTCATTCCACTCTTAGTCATTGATGATATGAATACATAAATATTTTTCTTTTTTTCGAATAAGAGAATCTATAATCTGAGTGAAAAAGAGGAGCACCACCTCTATAAAAACGTACAGGGTATCTTAATAATTTTACAAGAATACCATGTGAGGTTGAATCTTGTCCTTGACAGAAAAAGAGATCAACATTTTTGATAACCATACTCGGGAAAATAAATAAATAATCAACCATCTGGTTTCACAAACCAAAAACATTTATTTATTTTCATTAATGACATGTCCTAATCTAGTGCAACCTCATCTTCTCGTTGGATTGGAATACCAAAGAAGCATTTTGGGTCAATTATATAATTTGGTCTTAAAGACAGCAACAAGAGAAGATCTTGAATGATCTTGGAAATTTTTGTCTCAACGGGAACTTCGAGTTCATGAAAATCTAGAAAGGCAACTCCAATAAAAGGGTTCTTAATTTTTCCACCTCGAAAAAATTTTAGGGCTCTATAACAAGAAGTGGAAGAAATATTGTTCAATAAGCAGAAGAATTTGGTAGTTCCATGATTCAATATTTGACCTACTCATTACCACTCTCAAATACATATCCATCATTTATCCCTCCTCAAGCAAGGATGGGAGATCGTGAAATGAATAAAGAGGAAATGATGAAGGATGAAATGAAGAAGGAATAAATATGAAAGACAAAGAAACCAAAGATCAAGACAAAAAATGATTCCTTTGGATATAGAAGGAGAATAGCATCTTCACTAAATATTTTAACTGGTGTCATGTCGGTATTCAATGGAGATAGTGTAATGAATCTAGATAAGCAACATCCACGAGAAGGTATTGTCTTATTGTCTTCTTTATTATTCATAAATATCCAATCTTACACTTGAGCTCCCACACATCACACTCCATATGCACAGCGTTCCATTGTATGTGATCACTATGTGATCCTTCATTCCAATGTACCTCATGGGTCTCTCTTACCTCTATTATATACCAAGAGGTATGGAGGAATTACATCCCAAAATACATGTGGGATAAATGTAATTTCACCTCTTTATATAATGAATGGTAACATGAGTATATTACATCATGATACATGTGGGATAACTCTTTTACATTAGAGTAGACATTATTACCTTCCAAATTAATGCATTCCAATGATACCACACAATTCATCATTACATCTTCCAACAGACCCCACATATGACTGGATAAAGAACAGCACCATCAAGATAATGTGGTCCAAACCAAGGCACAATTGAATAAGTTCAAGGGAAAAAAACCCAAATCCTCCAAAAATGGATAAATCCAAAGGATTTAGAAATGGACCAACATGTCCTTCCACATAAGGATTTGTTCCTCCTCAAACAAATCCCATAAACACGGCTTTTTTCTCTTAGAGAACTCGTGAAATGGAAAGTTATGCAAGAATGGCCTACAATGTTGTTGATTACTTAACCAAATTAAAGATCACTCTTCCATTATTAGAAGTGGTCAAAATACCCCAACAAAAAGATAACTTACTCAAGGTGCTATGAAATGAATACAAACATGATACAAGAGTTCAAGCAGCTTTCATGAATAATCAGCAACAATGCATTGCTCCACTCACAAGAACACGAGGTAAAATTCATCATTTCTTTATATATTGGAAACACCTGAGTTGATATTGCATAATTTCATGGTGGATAGTGGAGCCACAAATAATATCATGTCAATTTATATAATGGAGGTGGTTGTTTTAGATTGCACCAAATATTATGAGGATGGAAAAAGTATATATGTAATTGATTCAAGAAAAGTACTAGTATATGGAGATATTAAGGACTTTCATGCATTGATAAGTTCTGCACCACATATTAAAAGAGTGTTTACCATAATAGTGGTTTATTTACTGACATCTTATGGTGTTGTTCTTGGAAGAGAATGGTGTTTTCCCTTGGGAGGTTGTATAATGAATGATGGAAATTTCATGATTCTCCCAAACAAAGAAGGAGGTCTCACCAAAGTGCTACACGAACAAAGGAGTCATGTTTCCTTCCAGAAGGAATAAATTGAGGCAATGGAGAATTACATTGATTATGGTCTTGGAAATTATGCCATTTTGAATAAAGAATACATAGAGGTTAAAAGAAATGACAACCCTTGATCCAAAGGATTCTGGAAAAAAAAATTTGATGGTGCCTCCTCTAAATTTGGAGTCGGAGTGGGTGTGGTGTTTAAAATACCTGAAGGAGGATTGTATCCTCATGCATTTAGATTGAAATTTGAATGTACAAACAATGAAGCAGAGTACAAGGCATTGGTACAAGAATTGACACTTTCTCACAAGATGGAAATCACTAACGTTGTAGTAATGTGTGACTCTGAGCTAGTGGTTAATCATGTCCAGAAAAGATATAATATCAAGTCTAAGTAAAGATTGAAGGCTTACGTAGGAATGGTTTAGGATCTCATTTATACATTTGATTCTTTTAACGTAATATTCATACCAAGAGAAAGGAACCAGAAGGCCGATTCACTTGTGGTTTCATCCTCATTGTTCAATCCTAATTCATCCTTAGTCCATGATTTGTTTCAAGTCAATATGATTTTTTATCCATCGGTACCAAATAATAAAGACTTTTGGAAAGTTTTTGAAAATGAATAACACATTTCTAAATTCCTTATGGTGGTAGAGACAACAAACCAAAATTATGAAAAGTCAATGCCTCATAAAAACACAAGTATTATGATAAGTCAGAATTCTCAAATCATAGAAAGCATTTAGATTTAAAAGGTCTGGTCCTCGTTGAGTATCTTTTTACCAAATATGATCAATTATGGAAGGATAAACCCCGTGAAGAACCTTCACTTAGGAAGGTCCAAGATACCCAAAAATTTAATATTGGAACTCAAGAAAGGCCGAATTTTTTAAATTTGGGTAACACTTGTACTAAGGATGAGGTCGAACAATACATTAAGATTTTCAAAACATTTCAAGATATCTTTGCATGGACATATTATGATATTAAAGAATATGATAAAAGTAGCATGCATCATGTCATACTACTAAAGGAGGGTGCCAAGCCGGTCAGGTAGAAGCCAAGGGTGATTAACCCTATATTGAAGCCTCTTGTCAAATTAGAGCTTGAAAAGATGGAAAAGGTTGGGATTATTTTTTCAATTAGACATTCAGAATGGATCACAATCCCAGTGATTATTAGAAATAATAATGGAGAAATCCACATGTGTTTTGACTTTGGGGATGTTAATCGAGCATCCCTAAAGGATAATTATCATTTGCCAAACATGGAAATGTAATTACAGCAGGTAACTGGTTATGCGGTGATGTCTATGTTGGATGGATTTTCATGGTACAATCAAGTACTCATAGAAGTTGATGATAGGCACAAAACAACTTTTATAACACCTTGGGGAAAATACACCTATGTTCGAATTCCCTTTGGGATAATGAATGATAGTGCTACTTTCCAAAGAGCCATGGATTACGCGTTCAAGGATATGTTAGGAAAAACAATGGTAGACTATCAAAATGATTTGACATATTATTCAAAACTAAGAGAACAATATTTTAAACATCGCAAAGAAGTTTTTGAATGATGAAAAAGATGTGGCATATCCCTCAACCCCAAGAATTGTTTGTTTGCAATTTTGGAAGGCAAATCATTGGGGAATGTTGTAAGTAAAGATGGAATATATATATATATATATATATATACATACATACAGAGATAGAGAGAGAGAGAGATCCAGATCCAGAAAGAATCAAATCCATAGTTGAATTGAAGCCACCTACAAGTTGAAAAGGTGTCTAGTCCTTTTTCGGAAAAATAACCTTTGTTCCAATATTTATTCTATATTATGTTGCAATTGTTAAGCCAATAAACAAATTGTTGAATGGACTAATGAAGCACAAAAATATTTCTCAAATATAAAGTCAACAATTTCCACTACTCCATTTCTGGTTAACCCTAATTTTGACAAAGATTGCATTTTGTATTCTTTTGCTTCAGAAGAAACTATTGTTGTTTTATTGACCCAAAGGAAGGACAAAAAGGAAAACATTGAATTTATTTCATGAGTAAAGGTTTACAATAATATGAATTGAAATATTCTCCTATGGAAAAGTAAGCATTTTCCTTGGTCAAAGTTGTCTCTTATTTCAGAACCTATATCTTAACTTCAAATGTAATTTCTTATGTACAATATCCACCTATCAAAATGATGTTACCTCAACAACTTAGAGAAGGAAGATGGGCCAATTGGTTGGCCAAATTGAAAGTATTTGACATAGAAATAAAGCCACTAAAAGTTGTCAGAGGTCAAGGATTGTGCAAGCTAATTGGTGGAATTGAAGTGGTAAACATTGATCCTTCCAACATGAACAGAAAAAATTATATCCAAGACAAAATGGTGGCAAAATATAAATGGTATAAGGATATTATTTTTTATCTAAAATATAGACAATTTCATGTTGGGATGTCTGCAAAAGAAAGAAGATCATTAAAAATGAAATCAAATTATTATGTATTGATTTATCAAGCTTTATTTTGAACAAATTTTGATGGTGTGTTGTTGAGATGTCTCAACCATTTAAAGTCTGCTGAAATATTGAAAGAAATGCATGAAGGTGTTTGTGGTGGACATTTTTCTCCAAGGGTAACATCACATAGAATCATTAGAGATTATTTTTATTGGCCCACCTTATTCAGAGATGTGCATGCTTTTGTAAGTAAATGATTACCATGCCAAAAACATTCTGGTAAAATGAATAGAGTTGATATGCCTTTGAAAACTATTCCAATAGATAGTCCTTTTACAAAATGGGGGTTAGATGTCATTGGTCCCATAAATAAAAAATCTAGCAAAGGTTGTTCATATATATCAACGACAATGGCCTAAAGAAATAGAATTAAAGGAAGCTAGTTCAGAGTAGCTTATATAGTTTTTACAAGAGAATATTCTAAAGAGATTTGGTGTTCCAGAGAAACTTATTACTGATAATGGTTCCATATTCATTGGTTCCAAGTTCAAAACTTTATGCAACAAATTTGGTATAATAACAGGACAATCATAAAATTACTACCCATAAGGTAATGGATTGGAAGANAATGGGGGTTAGATGTCATTGGTCCCATAAATAAAAAATCTAGCAAAGGTTGTTCATATATATCAACGACAATGGCCTAGAGAAATAGAATTAAAGGAAGCTAGTTCAGAGTAGCTTATATAGTTTTTACAAGAGAATATTCTGAAGAGATTTGGTGTTCCAGAGAAACTTATTACTGATAATGGTTCCATATTCATTGGTTCCAAGTTCAAAACTTTATGCAACAAATTTGGTATAATAACAGGACAATCATAAAATTACTACCCATAAGGTAATGGATTGGAAGAATCAACTAATAAATATTTGATACAAATCCTCAAGAACACAGTTGATGCAAACCAAATAGATTGGCATAAAAAAATAGTAATGCTTTGTGGGCAAGAAGAATCACGCCAAAAAGCAGTACTAGGCATTCTCTGTTTTCTCTAGTCTATGGAAAAGATGTCAAATTACCAATACATTTGGAACTAAATGCAATGGCCATAGACATCAAAATCGTAGATGAGGAAGGAAATACACATTTTCCAACTCGTTTTTATCAATTGATGAAATTGTAGGAGCAAAGAGCACAAGAGATGTTGAATATACAGAAAAAGAAAGAGGTAGTATAGAAATACTTTGACCTAAATACCACAATTAATTTTTTTCCTAAAGGCCAAATTATCTTATTATGGAACAAAGCTAAAGAGAAACCATCTCTTCACCACAAGTTTGATTCCTTGTGGATTGGTCCTTGTTAGATTGAGAAAACTTGTGGTTTCAATTCATATTTTCTAAAAGGCATGGACAACAAACTTCTAAAACTACCTATAAATGGGCATCATTTGAAAAAAAAAAAAACCTTTGATCATCCCATTGGTTCAGAATGACCAATGTACCATAGACTTCTCTATACATTCAATGTTCATATCCATTATTTGTAAATAATTGTGTTCGACTCCATGCCCAATGATTAAGGCCTTATGGGTTCTCAGCAACCCATAGGAGGTCACTGTCCCACAGTTGGAGCCGAAATGTTGATCCACTTTTATGTCTCAACCTTGTATTTCATGCTTAAATTATGTTATGAAGAATATATTTTGTTTCATTCCAATCCATAATCCTTTGCATACCTCACAAGTTCCATATTTCCATTGTACTTCATGGAATAATTATATGCTTTCAACACTTATTCATTTTTTTTACTTGCGCTATGCAGAGAAGCCTTGCATTAAGTTCATTCTCCACCCCCTGCACCAAGACTATTCTCCACACTCCACATAGGTACTCACTCACTTTAATTTTCTCGCATGAGCTTACATTTATTGTGTTTTTGAATTATGTATCATGTGGAGAAATCAAAATAAGACCACTTCTCCGCAACACTTTCCCTCCCTCATTAACCTTTCTCTGCAAAAACATTTTCCCTACATCAACTCTTCCTGCATANCCCCCCCATTTCATGACCCTGTACTTAGCCAATTCTTGAATTATTGATCTGAATGTGAGAAGGTTTTACTAACAAATTTGCAAGTTAAGTCTATGTATCTTATGCACCGGATCGATAAGAATGAAAAACACATAAGCTCATAAAAAGTATGCAGAACTAACAATTATTAAGTGCATAAATTAAAGAAGGAAGAACATTAGAAAGAGAGAAATAGAGACACGAGAAGTTTGATAACTGATTTCACCAAGGTGTGGCTACGTCTCTGGGTCCCTCTTCCAGTGGTGATTGCTTTATTGCTCTTCTCTGAATGCTCAATTACATCAACAAGTTGATTACAATCTTTTGCAAAATAATTATGAATCTGGTGTACATGACCTCCATGAACAGATGAAAAATACCTCACCAAAATCATCTCTCGAACGGGCTCAAAAGGCCTCTTACAACATGAGAATCGAAAAAAATGGTCTTTCTTATATAGGATTTCTCTCCACATCCATGCAACAAAATCATTGTATTTACATGGAAAAAAGGATTGATTTAAATAGAAAACTAGTTGGGGGTCGAATTCCAACTTTCTCCCAACTTTTGGCCTCTTTCTAGGCTGCAAATCCCATAAAATAGGGTGAAAAACTTTTTAAAATAAGCAAAATATTTATCCAAAGTTTAAAACCCACTACAGTATGATATTTGGCACGCGCTCCTAGTAATAGGCCCTTGGTCAAGCGCCTTGGTCGGTGGGGTATCCCCGCTGACTGGGTGCTTATCCCCCAAACACCGCACCGTTTGACAACAAAATTGATATGGGTCACGGGCTTTAACAAGCCACGCCACCTACCATCCTGGTTATTAGAGAGGTATTAAGTCATTTCCATGGAAAGAGGTCAGAGATTCGGAACCGTCGGAGGAATAAACAACTTTTGACCCGGCCCTATTGGATCGATCCAGGGTGCCACGTGGCACCACTAGATTGGGCCACTTGGAATTGTATTATTGGCTTGAGCCCTGTCATCACATAGTCAGTGCCACTTCACCCTTCATTTTCAGTTTCCCATACCGCCACATCATTACCATACTAGGCCACATGTCAACACGTAATTGGACCACACAATTCAGTCATCTACATAGTCACCCCGCCAACACACTACACAGTCAGCTCTAACGGCACGTGTCCTACCCGGAGCCTGCCACCTATATTCCATGTCACCATCCATACCATGTCATGTTTCATCCGTACTTCCATGTTTCATCATCAGAGCATGCCATGTCACTATACAGACTACCACGTCAGCATCCGTACAGTCGAATCACCTGCCACATCAGCCTCTAAAAACGCCAAAACATGCTAACACATGTCAGCTTCTAGTGTTGCCACATCAACATCCGTATGATATATATGGTTGACGTCACCCTTCCATGTGTCATGCTGATGTACTTCTGACGTCATTAGTATGGACTGTTGACTTTGACTTTTTGCATGTTTGGGAAAAACTTCAGACTGTGATAACTTTTGCATACGAACTCGGATTTTCGATCTGTTTATGCCATCGGAAAGATTGCAACGAGCACTTAGCAATGGTGTAGATTCATTAGAATTAGAGAACTTTTATTTTTTATCATGTCGAGATCCTCCTGGATCACACCTCCCCACTGGAAACTTTTGGACCACCAAAATTCTGGTTTTACTCAGGTAGGAAGTGAGGGTATTGCCTCCCCATTTGTCATGTATTATCCATCCTTTATTCTTGGACAATAATCACCTGACTGACCACAACAAACATGAAAATTGTGATAGCATTGTTCATCAAAGTAATCATCCCATCTATTGCACAATCATTTACATTCTTTGTCACATTTACCAGCCATGTACCACTGACTAGTAGAAAACTAAGCAATAATATTGAATATGCGAATTAGAATGAGAAAACATGATTTGCCTTCTGAGAAGGAACAGTAACCAATCAATGCATCTGAATCTCATGTTGTACTTCTTGTGACACTTCATGATTGTTAGAAACATACTTAAACTTTTCATGATTAGCATCACATTCTTTCTTATCTGTTACAGACATAAGTGTTAAGCTTTTACTTGCATTTACCATTCTTTGTAATTGCCCTATAGTTGCAAAAGACTTGTCAGTTTTCATGCAATGATCAAGAACAATGTACTCTTTCACATCTTTCTTGAAGAAATATTTATTTTCCTCCCTGTAGAATATGTTTTTTATATCATAAAGGTATGGGCTTCCCAGGACAATTCCACATATGTCCAACGGCACTATATCAAGCTCTAATTCATCAACATACTTAGAAGTGACTGCAAACTTAATTTTACATTGCTTGGTTACTTGCAAATTATCATCACCACATATCCATCCCAATGGATATGGTCTAGGATGTGGCTTAGTTTCAAGTCCCAAATTATTTACAACCTCTTCACTTATTAGATTGGCTTGTGATCCACTGTCTACAAGAGTATCAACTTTAACATGATTTGTTATGACCCTTATGTGGAAAAGCACATTCCTTTTACACTCATCATTTACAACATCTTAATTGTAAGAGCTAGTACATGCAACATAAGTTATAACTCGGATTCCCATAGCTACAATTTTAGTCTCATCACCTGAGTCTGATCCCAAATCCACTTGAATTTTTGCAGTTGTGGTCTTCTTTCTCCCTTGATTGGCATACTTCTTTGGCTTCAACTCAGGATGTAAGATGCAACAATTATCTTAATCATGGCCTTACTTCTTTCAATGCTTGCAAGTAGGCTTCTCCTTCTTTGTTGTGGCTATCTTTTTCTCTTTCTCTTTGCCTTTCCCTGAATCCTTTCCTTGTAAGTCATCTGTAGAAAAACTATCACCAACATTCATTTTACTTGATTCAATGTGAATGGCTTGTACACACACTTCCTCAGAGTTAGAAGGATTTAACATAAGAATAGTATGCTTGATATAAGAATTTAGACCACCAATATACTTTAAAAGTGTCTCTTGTGTATATAAAGGAATACCCAATATCAATGATTTCTCATGAAATTCTTGAGTATACTCTTGTACACTCTGACCTTTAGCTTGCATTAATGATTGTCAGTCCATCATAGATTGTTGCATGTAAGCTAAGCGATAGAATTGTCTTCTTAATGCAGTTACCAAATCATTCTAAGAAGAAATAATTTTACCACTTTTCCTGAGATCGTCTTTAGTTTTGTTTTCCCACCATATGAGAGTTGTGCCTCCCAATTTGAGACTAGAAAGTTGGATCATTATTTCATCATCAACAATCCTTTGTATCTTGTAATAGAATTCAAGTTGTCTAACCCAATTATCTATCCTTTTTGCATTTAATTATCCATCATAAGTGGGTAATTCAAATTTTACATCAAGCTTTAATAAAGGAAATTTAGAATAATGATGAGTTTTTTTAGGTTGTTTATCCTTGGAGGAATGTAAACTTTCTTCATTTGTAGATGACGAGGATGAAGGGGAAGAAGGTTTTGAAGGTCCACCACCTCTAACTCCTCCTTCTACTCTTACTGAAGATTCAACTTCTTCAACCTTTGAAATTATTCGTTGTCCTATTTCATGGTAAAGCTCCTCCACCATGGATTTCATTAATTGAAATGCCTGAAAGAAGTCATATTCAGATGCATAAGGACCTAACTTCCCCGGTGAATCCATCTTTTTCTTACAAGGTCTCCTTTGAATCTCTGGGTTAAAAGCCTCAAGTTGGCCTTCTCCTCACTTCAGTTTGGCTCTGGTGAGCATCCAATGCTTGTAATTCCTATCAAACCTTCAAAACCAAATGCTATGATACCTACTTGATCTAAATGTGAGAATATTTTACTGACAAACTTTGTAAGTTAAGTTTATGTATCTTATTCACCAGATTGATAAGAATGAAAAACACATAAGCTCATATAAATTATGCGGAATTAACAATTATTAAGTGCAAAAATTAAATAAGGAAGAACAACAGCAAGAGAGAAATAGAAACATGAGAAGTTTGATAACAGAGTTCACCAAGGTGTGGCTACGTCTACGGGTCTCTCTTCCAGTGGTGACCGCTTTATTTATCTTCTCTAAATGCTCAATTACATCAACAAGTTTATTACAATCTGTTGCAAAAGCACTATGAATCTACTATACATGACCTCCATGAACAGATG
>SNQJ01S0077733.1:84089-107017 GCA_010110895.2 Picea sitchensis | reverse complement strand
ATGATGATGATGTTCAGTTTCTACTGATGTTGATGATGAGAAAAACTTTCGATGGCCTATAGATATGACCGACAATGTTCCTTATGTAGATGACAATGTCCCGTTATCTTGATGATGTATTGAGTCTAGTCAGTTGTTATTAATGTTGTAAGTAGAATACCCTTCTTGTTAAGGGGGAGTGTTGAATTATTGTAACTTCAAAGAATATTCTACTTATATTTGAGTCATTATTGTATATATAAAATCCCCTTTTCTAGATTGATCAAGTCGATTATTTTATAGTATCAAATCCACTTTTTTGGATTGGTCAACATGTATTTGTATGGTGATATTTGTAAAGTTGGCCCCTAGTAATTGTAAAGTGGTTTTAGGCATTTCTAGGAGAATTAGGCTCCACCAAGTGAAGAGTCACAACCCTAGCGCCACCTCACAACCTGTATTTATATGTGAGGATGGTGTCTCATTTACACACATAGACTCACCATCTATCTCTGCAATGTGCAAGTCATGGAGGATAACCTACTTCAACTAGGGGTGATGTCAAGGAGGGTTTTGGTCTATATCTTGGTATTTCTTGCTTAAGTGGTGCGCTACTCTTTCCAGTGAAGGATTAGAGGATGATCTTCTGTTCATTCTTTGATCTATCTATATTGAGGAAGTTTTTTTTTTTTTTTTTTTCTCCCCCATGAGGGTTTCCCAGTATAATCTATGTGTCTCTATTGTTTATGTGATTTCCTCTCTTTCAGTGATCTTATTTATGCAGCTAATGTGCTAAATTATTGTAATAATAAAGAAGAACTGTAACTGCTAGATGTATAAGTAAAACTTCAACACTTTTAAGGACAAAGGGATGCAGACTCGATATGAAGTGAAATTTCTCCAGAGTGTTTTTTCTCTTAATGATGTGTCTCTTCAAGGTTTATATATGGCTCAATTTATAGCCTCCAAATGGAATTGAAGGGTCGAGTCGGAGCACTTATAGTATATGGAAGGTCAAGGATCATGGATCTCGTCACATGGCATGGAAACTAGACATATTTTTAATTTTTGAGCGCAAAACCCAATGTACGCGGGTTGAAATGGAGCAACCTACGTATACCCAAGTTTTATAACTATGGCCCGCGTGTATGTGCAAAGTTTGATTTTTTTACTATGGAATGAATAAAAAGGGGAACTTGAGTTTGCAGAGGTAAAGGGAAGGCCATCAAAGAAAGATGCATGAAGTGTGGAAAAAAATTATATAACAGATGCCCCCTAATGTGTGACGACAAAGAAGCAATCACGATGGCAGACATACATTATGATTCCCAAAAGTGGAGTAATGAGGACCAGCTGGAAGAACTAGTTACTCATGAGAATATTACAATTCATATTGACTCTGTACATATGGATGCCAATCTCTATTAGACTGCAGATCCATGTGGATATAAAACAAATAGTTGTTCATGGCCTTGAATAATCAATACAAAGTATAATTGAATAAAAAGGGAACTTGAGTTTCGGCAGAGCAAAAGCCATCGTTAAAGATGCATGAAGTGTGGAAAAAAATTATATAACAGATGCCCCTAATGTGTGAGGAAAAAAATGGGATATGATGGTTGAAATGCATTATAATACCCAAAAGTGGAGTAATGAGGACCAAATTGAAGAACTAGTTACTCATGAGAATATTACAATTCATATTGATCTCCGTATTATTAAGGATGCCAATTTCAGTTATACTGCAGATCCATGTGGATATAAAACAAATAGTTGTTCATGGCCTTGAATAATCATTGACATAAATGGACATTACGCCATAGGTTGTCATAGTAGTCACTTAACAGCCATAGCCATGCTGGAGTCTAGTTTCAAAAAATCAACTCAAGATATATGTATACAATGGCGTATAATATGATCTCCCAGCGATCAATCGGGCTTCATAGGTACCGGTCCTAAATGAAATACAACAATAGATGTGTGATCCTAATACTATGAAATGGAGGTCTCTACACCATCCGAAGTGTAGAAAGTCTACATCATGTGAATGCCAGTTGAAGTCTAACACAATGAGGCTTCGCTTTGATTACCTATCATTGAGGTATATTGTTAACAATTGTGAAACAACCCACCGATAATGAAAGCAGGTGTCATGCTAATCGAAAGTACATTCAACAAGTGAATAAAGGTGTTGAGTTTGAACTCTTGAAGAATCCATCGATCATGAGACATTTATGTATTCCAATCCATCGACATGCGGGAGAACTCCATTGATGACTGCAAGACTCTAGGTTCTAATATAACTCTAGATATTGATTCTAAAATAGACGAAAGCTGAAGCTCTATGAAAGGAGACCCATTGAAAGCAGAGCATTAAGGAATCCCTCATCATCCGTGGAGGTACAAAGCAATAGCTTGATGATTGCAAAGAGATTGGATGAATAGGATGTTCACTTAACCAACTAATTACGTATGTGTCTCTGTGTGCACTAGATGCAGTAGTGCCACTGGAATTTACGCCTATCCTCGACTAGCGTTCAATAATGAACCGCCAAAAAGGAGAGGAAACCATTAATAGGGTCTAATAGAATCTGTACATAACTGACAAATCCCAATGTGTGAATATATTTCTTACCATTGAATACAAGGGAAACCCCCCAATCAACAACCAATGAAGAAATGTCATCCGCTAGGGTTCAAGGTCACCCACCAATGATGAAAGTAGGCCCGTGGGTGCAAGGTATGACAACAAATTCATGTGATTCTAAGGTTCACTTGTAAGGGGATCGACAACATGCAAAGTCAAGAATTCTTAGGAATGTATGACATAGGCTTAGACTTCCTTTGAACAAGGCATGAAACAGATGAATAAATCAAGAAACATAGACTTAACACTGATAAATGACAAAAGTTTGTGGACAATAAGAGGTACCAACAAACTCCATAGGGACAGAAGAATAACCAAATGATGAGTAAACTCCAAGTAATGAGCTTATCTTCCTAAGGCTATGCCAAACCCAAACTTTGATGAAATGGACTCAAGAATTTGTGCTTTTTTCAAAAGAGACACAACTATTGACTATAGGAGATAACATTCTTTTCCCACCTGCCTTTTTTTTTTTTTTTAAATGTTGAAGATTGTTATGATACAAGAGAGGAAAGAAGATTTGTGATTAAGAAACTAGTTCCAAGCAAAGGAAACATACCTATGCTCAATGTGGAAACACACATGGACATGGACACTCGAGGGGATGTTTCACAGTAGTTTGTCAATTTGTAAAGGATATATAGAAAGCACTGCATGGATAATGTTGAGAATTGTTGAGGAAAAAGGCTTAAACAAGAAAGTAGGAACCAATATTAGGCCCGTAGTTCACTACGCTGTGGTAATGGGATGAAATTGCAACTTAACTCAAAAGTGTCCTCGTGAGATTTAGCTCCCTCAACTGAAAAAGTATAATATAATACCTAGGAGAACTCTTCTAGCCAATGGTGACCCGAGTATTCCTTTTTCGTAAGTTTCATCTATCCAAAAGGGCTAAACTTATACCAAAATAGATGTCCTTCAAATCCATTTAACGAAAGTGCGAAAGAGACAAGTTCAATTTAATAATATTTTCTACTTTTCTAGAGTTGGAAAAGAGCTTAACCAAGACTCAATGGGATTATCATGAGTATTAAAGGCCGTAATTTGAAAACTAGGGCATACACGGGGTGTAGTATGTCGGGTCACATACATGACCTCATGTATGTGGGAAAAGAGAAGCATGCCCGCATATATGAATCCCTATAAGCAACTGTCGTAAGGGTAGCCTGTGTACAACTCCGTGAGCAAGTTTTTTGACAAGATTAACTCAAAATTTGATGTTTCCTCTATAGGATGGTGATTGAATGGAGGGAAAGGAAACATGCATAGGTTGATGTTGTAGTATAAATATATGTGAGGGCCCAAATGTGCCTCGCAAATATGTGGTCTCTATAAATTTTGGGCCATAAAAGGAATGAGGGTCTAAGTGAGGTTGCTCCAAACAATGATAAACTATTGGGATCCAGAGACCGTATATCTTAACCTTGATGGAAAACCATTGAGAATTGAAGTGACACATCTACTTTATTACGTGGTTGTGTCACTGAGGAGAGGTGGTGGAATCTCAACCCGAGTGGGATGGAGGTGGAGACCATGGAGGGAGTACATCACCACATACTGTATTGCAGGAACAAAGAAAGTGGGGAGCCAACTACCTATTAGGGGAAATTGATAACCTGAGTATGAATATCATCATCCTAGGGGCAATACTACACAGAGCATCGATCGACCTTATTGCACCGAGCAAGTTGAGGTCGCTTATGTTATATGTTGTGGAGTGTTTGAGATGCATGGTTTAATATTGGTGCACCTCACTATTGGCCAACATGAAGAGTCAAGGACCGACAGTTGATGATGAGGAACTTCATGTTTGCATCCATACTGTGTATTTTTTCAAGATATTTCTAGTTCCTCGAGCCCTAGAGTAGAGATTACTCCACATGGTCTATGTGATCCATCTATGTAATGGTGGACCAAGGTGATGTGGTGACTAGGAGGGTAGGGTGTCAGCCCCCTAAAATGATGGGTTCTTCCACTAGTGCGATATAAATAGAAGGGATGACTTGTTATGCTATGCAAGCACCCCTACTTCATTAAAATAAACTTTACAGGATCTTTGCTTCATGTGTATAAATATGCAATATAACCTTATGTGTTAAGCTCTATGCTTCTTCTTTTAATTGTTTATGTATGAGGAAAATGTTCTTGTAAATGGTTAAATATGTACTTCAAATAAATACACAGCTACAGTCAATACTTTGGCAAATAAAACCATATCAAACTTGCTAACAAGAACAACATGATAAAGGAGTTCACCTCCGGGTTACATCTCCTCGAGCCTCCATAAGTAATGGACTCCCATTCTGGGATTAATTAGTCAAAGTTCTTTTACAAGCCGCTGCTCAACTCCAATGGAAAATAGATCACTTTGAGATCAAAACACATAAAACCCCAAAATGACTAATAGAACTCAAAACTTATCATGGCTCATCCGGCATGACCTCTTCTACATGTGGCCATAAGCTTCCCCGAGCTTCTTTGGCAAAACACTGTGAAAAGTTCTCAACAAAATTTCCAAACCTCGGCTGTCCCAATGTGTTCAGAGCATATCAATTATCCAAAAATGATTATTCAATCACAGAAAACAAACATAGGCTCACCAAACCATGTCCTCCATCAAGGAGGGCTTCAAGCTCCCTGGAGCTTGCTGAAACTTCAATGGTGAAAAACTCACATGAGGAGTCTTCAAATGGCTGTGAAAACGTCACCAATGGATCCAACACATCCAAAAACCCCTATCTGGGCTTTTACGGCACCTCAATCGACCAAACGATGAAGAAGTTAGGCCTCCTCCATTTTTCTTCTTCAAGCTTTGCTGGAACTGGTTCTACAAAACGCACCTCTGTGTGAATGAACATAGAACACGCTCACAATGCGCATTAAAACCTGGCATCGGGCGCAACCGCGCCAACGGTGAAAATCGTAGAATGGTTAGGGCGCCTCCAGCCCCTAACCGCCTCGACACTTGGGCACATGGCGCACATGACCGCGCGCTTTGGCAAACGGTGGTTAGTTCGTTGGAACGGGCATAACCTCCCACGCTCTTGGTCGTATGCAAAACCGTGGTGAAATGGTTTGAAACCCCGCGAAAATAACCACGCGCAACACACACAATGGTATAACCCGTGCAAACATTTCATAATACAATATTATAACCCGTGGTTATAATGTTAAACCCCCGCGCGGATTAAAACAATGGTTATAAAACTATATTATATACCCGCGTCATAATCGGGATTTGCACCATGGTTATATGCTATTACAAATGTCCACGGGCCGGGGCTAAGCCCCGACCCGACCCCCCGCCCACATAGCAAATTTACAAATTCAAATACATTTAATCTCATATATATAATAAGAACCAATGTATGGCCCAATGGTCGGGCGGTCGGGTGAAGGCGTTGACTGTGGGGAGGTCCAGGGGTCGAACCCCGTGGCCTCCTATATATTTTGCATACCAGAACTGACCAATATAAAGGTGCCACGTGGCAACCCTTGATTGGGCCACGTGACATCAAACCACCAATCACAAAACGACACGTGTCATCACATCATTCGCTCCTGGCAACCAACCGGATCCTGCCACATCATCGGATTCCACATCATTGTACGGATGGTACGGCCCTGCCACGTCACCGTACGGACTGTACAGACAGGTACAGTCAGCATCCCAAAATTTTTGCATGTTTGGCTCGGCGAACAGATTGCGATATCTTCTCCATACAGACTCCGTTTGAGAAAGTAAATATACCGCTAGAATCAGGAAGATGAGACGGACACAATGGCACCATTTTCATCGCATTCCAAGCACTTTGAAAATTGAGCAAAATTTGATCCCCTGATCCAGATTTTGATCAAGTGGCGATGAAAAATCATTATGATCGATGAATATCCTTATGAGGGGATAGATTCCCGAGGGGATAGAGACATGCCATTTCCACTGGGATCCTCCTTTGGAGAGATCGGTGATAAATGATTTTTATATATTTTATTTTTTGTGTTTTTCAATTTGATAAAGGAAAACAAAAAATGTAAATATTTTTGTATGGTATCATGTATTAATGGTTATTTATTTTATGCAGATATAGGTCCACAATGACTAGACATATATCCACAACATTGACACAGAGGCCAAGGAGATGAGATAGTAGTGGGGATGCAGAGTGATTTCTCCAGAATGTGCAGGGAAACTTGTCTCATCTAACACATAGGGTTCTTATGGTCCAGGTGTAGGATTTGTCAGAGGTTATGGAGAGGTAGGTGGTGGGTGTACCCCGTGTGTGGGTGAGGCTCTTCTGACATATTACAAATGCCATAGTGTGCTTTTATGACACACATTCTGGACCTCAGTCATAGATGTCATGGTTATGTGATGTATCGACCGTATATGTATTTTAGGGATACAAGCCCAATTTTGTACTATGACACCATATTTTTTGGACTAGAAGGATGAAATATAAAAAATATTTTGGTCTTCGGATTTACTTGCATATCTTACAATGGATGAATGTATGAAAGTATGTTTTCTTTACTTATTTATGTGACAAATGCCAATCTAAAATGTAATTAGCATATGCATTTGATACTTGATTCAAACTTATAGGTATATGATTGTAAGTAATAAAATCAAAATATCGTTCCAAAATTCGTACCCGAAGGAAATGTCAGAGTAGTGTAGGATGTCTTATCCAGTAACTGTCGTTCAATTGACATACAACTAACTGGGAATCCAGAAAAACTTCTAAATATTGAACACTATGTGAAATGGCGTCGTGCAATATCTCTATAATGATGTTATACTCAACCACATTGTTCGTTGATGGATCTAGACAAATGCCATCGAAAGACACCAGTTGTCCCTCAGGTGAATAGATAACCCAAGTGGTGGAAGCCATGTTCTAAGTATGATGACTGGCATTGTCTGTGAATCCTAAGAACACTGAATATTCCATTGACATCTTCCAACCAAGGGAAAACTCAATAAGCAAGTCGGAGACACAAATAAATAAAGAGAGAAATATATACACTAACATACATTAGTATACAAAGGCCATTCTCGAGCTTGGAGGCTCAAGCATAATACATTTTAAGGAAGATCCCATTTCTGGGCTCTTCCAACACATTCCCTTCATAATATTCTAACTCGTAGGCTCATTTTTCAAGGACACGTCTCACAATGTAAGGATAGTGCCACATGGGATTGAACTTTTCTTCCCCCAATGATTCTTTAGCTTGGTCATAGAGAAGAACTAAGTCACCCTCAGCGTACTGTCAGGGATGGACCGAATTATCATATTGGACCTTAACATGCCATTTATTTTCCTCGATGGATACAGTGGAATCTCAATGCTTCTCATCGAGCTTCTCTAAGTGTACAATGAGTTCTTCGATATCGATCGTGTTAGGTAGGAGCTCGACTGTCAACTTAAGAGAATGGATTTCACATTCAATAGGAAGGATCGATTCCACACTGTGGACTAACTAAAATGGCGAGAAACCAGTGGAAGTAGTTACCGTGGTTCGGTATTCCCATAGTGTAGGGTAAAGCATCACATTCTAGTTAGATTTATTCTCAATGACAATTTGTGTGGTCTTTAGAGATTTATTCGTAGCCTGTACTTGTCCATTTTCCTGGGGATAGTAGGGTAAGGAATGATCATGTTCAAACCCCAGCCTGGATGCTAAATCTGTCATCATTTAATTTTGGAAGTGATTTCCATGATTAGTGACAATATCATTTGGGATTCTGAACCATGCTATAATTAGATTGAATATGAAAAATGTTGCAATCTCACCGTCAAATTTAACAGTAGGCATGTCCTCAACCCATTTAGTAAAATAATCAACAACCACAATTATGTGATGATGCCCCACTACCGAGGTTGGGTTGTAGTCCATAAAATACACCCCCCACTTAGTGAAGGGACATATGGTAATGATTGGGTGCATAGGGGAAGGGTGCAAGCACATCTTATGGGTGAACACCTGGAAAGGGTGACACTTCTTGATCACTTCAACACAAACTTTAAAAATTGACAGCCAAAAATAACCAACTTGTAATATCTTTTGGGTTGTCGCAAGCCTGGATAAGTGACCACCACATGCCCTACTATGGAATTCATTGAGAATGGATTTAGCCTCCTCGTGAGTCAAACAATGATGCAAAATAGAATCCACCCCTCGACGATACAACGTGTTGTCGATAATGAGGTTGTTTTTGGCCTGATGGCGTATACGTTGTCGATCGTCTCTCGAAATATGTTGGAGAAGCTTCAGATTTTGAAGGTATATTAAAATATATCCATAATAGGGGCTCAAAGAGGAGATAAAGAAGATGTGTTCATCAATGATTGAATCATCATGAAACATATTAACATCCATCCTAGGGAAGTCTGACATCAGTTCTGCAAGGACTAGCAATTTATTGGATTTCGCGGAAGCAAAATCAAGATCAAATTCCTGTAGAATCACAATCCATTTATTGTATTCCCCCCCTATGATACATTGTGTAAGGATGTATCGAAATGGATTGATATAAACAACCATGGTAGTATTGCAGAGTAATATATAGTGACGTAATATCTGAACCACATGCACAACTGCTAAGGCTAGATTTTCTATGTGATAATACTTAAGTTCAGGATCAATTAGATTTTGGCTAAGGTAATAGATAACTTGCTCATGGATCTCGTCATATATCAGAACTGGAACCATACCAATCATCCCTTCGAACATGGAAATACAAAGCAATAAATCTCTACTGTAGTCTAGGGGCTTTAGCAGAGGTGTCGATACTAGGGATTTCTTAAGAGCATCAAAGGACTCCTGGGCTCGCTCATCCCATATGAACATAATATCATTTTTCAAGAGATGCATGAAAAACTTAGTTATACTGGCATAGTTAGCTATGCAACGACGTAGGAATTTATCCTTCCCCTATAAACCCTGAAGTTTTCGAATATTGCATGCAGGAGGAAATAGAAGTATCGCCTCAACCTTCATAGGATCCACCATGATCCCATGCTCAGAAACTATGAAACCCAAAACGCAACCAAACCTAACACAAAATATGCATTTTTGAGGGTTCAACCGAATGCAATAATAGTGACATATTTCAAATACTAGTCGAAGGTGATTCAAATGATCAACCCTCTTGTGAGAGTGAGCAATGAGATCATCTAGATAGGCTTTGACAATATTCTTAAGATCGTGAAACACGGAGATCATGGAACGTTGAAAGGTTGCTCCGACGTTTTAAAGACCAAAAGGAATTTTCCAGTGTGCAAAGGTACCACAAGGAAAAATATACATCATCTTATGTTGATCCTCGGGTTTAATTTGAATTTGATTATAACCTGAAAATCCATCCATAAAAGAAAAGACTTCACTTCCAACACACTCATCAATAATATGATCAATAAAGGGAGTGGGGAAGTTATCTTTAGAAAATGATTCATTCAGGTCCCTAAAATCCATACATACGCAGACATTTCCTTGCTTCATATCTATGAGAATGAGGTTGGATACCCATTCGGTCAAGGGAACCAGGTAGGTGAAGCCAATGTTGAGTAGATTTTCCACCTCTGCCTTAATAGCAGGGGCCTTCCTAGGATTTATATCTCTAAGTTGTTTTCAAACAAGTTGAGCATTCAGATAAGTTTTAATTTCATGTTAGACAATACTGGGGTCGATCCCTGTCATCTCTTCATACGACCAAGAAAATACATCTAGGAATTCCTTGAATTGATCAGTGTAGATCTGAATTCCTTCAGGCGAACAATATGCACTGATATATACATTTTCAATTTTAACATAGGTTCAAGAGATGTGATCGTGACAATAGGAGAAATGTTCACCATGTTTCCTTCAGAATATATACCATGCATATCTAACAGAACCACGACGTGACCGACCATCTCACTCAAGGTCGACCTACACTCATCCTGTTTAATCCATTCAAGCTCTGGGAGAAAATAAAATCTATGATGAAGGTCCTCTCAAGGCCTATCCAGACTAGAGATGGCCTCTATGATGGATTCATCTTAGGTTAAAGTATCGTAGAAAACTTCATGTGAACTAGATGAGTGTGCAGCCCACATGGGCTCTAATATGGGATCCACCTCTTCTGTTCACAAGGAGGGAGGATCTGGGTCTATAGTAGCTTCTTGTATATCCTGATACACAATTTCTATTGTGCATGGTGGAATTTCCATATTGATGTGTGAATGACCTTCATATGACACAACCATAGAATGTAGGGTCCATGGGTCAGTAATATATGTAGTACGAAAAGGAATGGACCTCAATGACGATGAAGACTCACCAGAGATAGCATTAATGTAGGAGATTGGTACCGATAAATTAAAAGTTCCCATCAAGGGGAAATAAATTCCGACACCAACATTCTCAGTTGGCTGCTGAGAATTATCGATAATGGGAACCAAAGTTCCCACTGATGCAGAAGTACTAGGATGTGAAAAGGGAAATTGGTCGATCATCACAATCTTCCCTTCACGAGGAAAGTATAAAACACGAAAAATTGATGACACAACGACTGTCATAGAGTAAGTCCAATTACGCCCTAGTAAAATATTGTAGTCGAGAGGTGCATCAACCACCTTGACCTCCACCTCCACGGTCTTTCCTCCTAACTAGATCAGGAAAGAGGGGAGGATCCCATGGGGTCTAAACGAACATCCATCGAATGAAGTCAACATGGTCATTGATTGAGAAAGTGGTGGACAGTCAATGGTTTTCCAACAATATAAAGACATTACGGATGTCAAAGCACCTTGATCAATGAAAGTACGCTTGATGGTGATATTCATACCCTCCACATGGATCTGAAAGGCCACATTTTAAGGAAAATGAGGCTTGACATCCACAAAATTGAACTTGATAACCTTTGATCCACTTGGGTCTAGAGCTCCCAAAGAAGATAGAAAGGCATTCCTCTATGTGCAACACGTTTGGAGAACCTCCAAGATCGATATCGTGCACAAAGTTTGGCCCAAATACTTGACAATCGAGTGATTTTGGGAAGCTCTGACATTAGGATTGTGGGAAGAGTGATTAAGGACTCCTTTCAAAATACGAGGCAGAGGTTTCAACTTATCAATATGAAAATGTGTTTCCAGAGGAGGAGGATCTGGACCTACAACAGGTTGCGAAGAAACATAATCACGAGCTTGAGTGGATATACTAATCTTAGATTTAACCATATTGATGCATATATGTCCACCATCATGTGCCAAGGGGTTTTGACTTCCACTCGACGCATTTCCAGTGTTGGAGGTTCCCGAGGTCATATTTTGGTTATGTGGAAATGGGTTAGTCAGCACAGTAGGATGTTGCGCTATGAGCCTTGAGGCTTCCTCAATTTTGGGGCACAAGTGGTTAAGGTGATCATATTTACAAATTTTAATAGGAAAATTCACCTTCCTCTTTTCTTTCTTTCCCTCACCAACATTATTATTAGGTTTATCATTATTATTATCATCCTTGTCTTTATTCTTTTTATTATTCTTCCCACCCTTACGATTATTACCGCGACCTTTCTTATTGTTCCCTCCGGGTTGTTGGCTATCAATTGGGTTCATCGATTGTATATAATGCACATCCACCAATTGGGTGGGTGAGGATGAAGTCGTATCTTGTCCTACTGTAGACGAGTTAAGAGAAAAATGTTTGAGCTGGTTCATCACCAGGTCTGCAATCTTAGCATTTGCAGAGCCTATGATGTCGTCAGCATGAGGCCTAGGATTTTGTTTAGGATCTTAATTCGAACATGGCATGTTATGGATAATTTCTTAGAGAATCCCAGATTGATCATATATAAGGTCCAACTGTTGGGCTTTGAAGATGGCCTCTTCCTCATAAGTCACTCCGAATGTAGAAACATCCTTTGAAATATAAGGCAATAAGGAATTGAGGCACCATTCCAACAGAAAATATGGAGGAATGTAATCTATGCCACTCTTAAATATGATGGTAGACATGGGTGGCCTTATCTTGACAAAAAGATAATAAAATTTCTATGCCGACATCATAACAAACCGTCAATAAGAAGTGGTTGAGAAAAATCAGGACCATCTGATTGAAGGTTCCATAAGTGCCCCTAGGTAGCTTGATGTACCACTCCGTGGAATACCATGCAAGGGTGCATTGAAATAGTCTCAAACAAACATAATCATCATTAAGGGAGTGATAGGAGGACCATAAGTGAAAGGTAGTCACATGCTCACCTGGTTGTTCACCAGTCTTTCCATCAAACTTTGGAATGTCAGAGGGGCACTTGGTAGGGATGGGAGGCCATGAAATATTGTGATGCACTGGGTTGTTCATCAATTTTGACAAGTCTAGCAGATTTAACTTGGCCAAAAAAGGGAGTTGGGGTTGCGACATCTCACCCCATGCTCTCGGGAAATATTGGTTTTGAGAGATCACGGGCCAACGAGTGTTCTGGTATACACAATGGCCCTATTTGGTAGGATAATATCCTCCTCCCAATTGATTCATAAAATGTTGTAAGGGAAACATCCCCGAGGAAGCCTCTTGTGAGGAGAAAGCACCATGATAAGGGTTACTCATGTGAGGATATATGTTTCCCCCAGAAGAAGGAACTTTGTGCAAGGGGTTTCCCATACCATAAAATTGACTCCCCCCTGATGAAACACCAGAGGTTAGAGGGGGGTTCTCCATAATAAAAGCGTTCGTAGGAATCATTGTTGTGGAAGAAGGAATGGCAGGCAAAATATAATAAGTAAACTGACCGCCCATTTGAGCACTCCACCCTGGAACATTGAAGTTAGGATTGGGTCCAGAGGAAGGAGGATTCCAAACTCCTATCATGGGAGTTGGTTGAGGGATATGACCCCCACCAAATGAAAAAGGAGAATAAGGAGGCGTCGTGCCCCCAGACCCAAAACTAGGATTCACATTAGATGTCAAAATAAAGGATGACAAGTGTGAAGTCATGTCCAACATACCAAAAGAGAAAGCATTATAGGCCCAAGGAATTGACTGAGAGCTATGATTCGATGAACCACCCAGGAATATAAAAGGATTCATTCCCATGGGTTGAGTAGAGACCACGGGTTGGGAAGTATTAAGTGAGGATTTCTCTGGAATCCAAACCATTGATGATGCAGGAGTCGAGGGTACTTAAATAACTATAGCGGAGGTTGGATTCGAATGGATTCTTGATACATTCATATCTAAATCAGTACTCATGGTAGGAAGATCGTGAGTCTAGGAGGTGGAGATATATGTACCACGTTTATTAATTCTATATCTTGTTGACGGGTCAAAATGACCCGTTCAATTAAATAAGGTAAAATGCATGGCGACAGGTCCTAATCAGACCCACTCTCGTTTGGGGTAGAATTTCTCACACGTTTATGGGCCTCGCTACCGCTCAAAATTAAGAGAATAAAAAGGGGAAAGATAATGAATTTCCTGCCAAAGAGTTCTAACTAATTCTAAGTCTAAACTAATTCTAACCAAATCTAAACTAATTCTAACCTATCCAAAGAAAAAAAATAGAAGAATGAGTACAAAGAAAGATAACCATCAAAACCAGAAATAATTCATGTATTCTAACGATAAATGAAAGAAATAATACTACATATGTATAGACAAATAGTTGCACAATACATTTATAACATCATTTATGTACCCATGAAGAAACATGTGACAACCTGAGTAAACAACACAGAGTGCAGAAAAAATTCATACAACAAAATCCTATCTACTCAAGAAAAAAATAAATGCATGAAGAGTAGTCTCTACTACATCCATCAAAGCCACAAATTTCTGAAATTCCTCCTGCTCTTTATTCCTCAGAAATAATAGTGCCATCCTTTGTTACAAAGGGAAAAAGTCCTCTTACTCTACTATCAGTCTTCTTTTATAAGACCAGAGAAAGACTCTTGAGTTATCTTGGTTTTTCATTTATTTTCCCCCAATTTATCTTTTACATTTCAAAAATATGGAAGTGGGAGTTACAAATGGAATCTGAAGAGACTCATGGGTGGTTACATTTTCCCTATGGTAGTTTACAAATGATATTTGTTAAAAAAAAATCATTGACTCTGCTCATTGGCATTATCTTTAGTTCCTCAAAATTTTCTAGGCCTTTCTAGAGTTTTTCCGCTGAATGAAATCATTCCAGATTATTCTCATCTGTCTTAGATTTCTATTGGGCCCTTGCTAGTGTTATTTCATTGCCTGTAACTCAAGATATGATTGTTTGAAGTCTGCATATCTAGTTCTTCATTTGAATCCGAGTTTTGTCTGTGTTTTTCATTTTTAGACCCTTTTTCTCTCCATCTTCCAGTACTATCCATCCCATCCTATTCTCCTCTCCTCTATATTTCCAGAAATCTATTGCTATCTTGATTTCGTCAATCATAGCTCCAAATATGATTGTTTGAAGTCTACATAGTCCATTTCCCCCCCAAATTCGTGTCTTGACATTCTCCACAATTTTCGAGACCTTTTGTCACTTTTCTGATCACAATACATCTTCCATTGCATTCCCCTACTTGATACCTTTAAAACGAGGTATCATGGGCTCAATTCTGACACCTATAGCCCAATATATGGTTGTTTAAAAACTGTTGCATGAATGGTATTTCGGGAGAGTTGGCCGGGTCAGAAAAATTGGTTGAGTCGGGAGATCAGGTCAGAAAAATTGGTCAGTGTCGGGATATTGGGTGGGAGGATCGGATTGGGAGGTCGGGTCAGAGGATTGGTTCAAAAAATTCAGTCAACATTGGGAGATCTGGTTGGAGGATCGGGTTGGGAGAGTTGATCGGGTCGGAGGATCGACATTGGGAGGTCGGGTCAGAGGATCGGTGTCGAGAGGTTAGGTCAGAAAAATTGATCGTCGTCACAAGATGTGATTGGAAATCTGTATCATTTAGGTATGGATGAATTTTGACGATGAAGAGGGCTCCAAGATTAAAGATGGGCCTGAAGGGCCAAGTGGCAGGTGCCATGTCAACATCCATGTTAGTTCCATGTCATATGGAACCGATGACAAGGGACCACATGGATGCCACATGGAAGTGAGGTGGAAATGGAGATATTTGGTCTAGGAAACTTTGGGAGACCATAAATTTTGATCTAGAACTCAGATTTAAGTATGGTTATAGATGTTGGAAAGTTATCAACTAGTATAATCCAACTCTGAGGTTTAGTTAGAGAAAATAATAGAATACAAGAGAGGGAAATATCGATAAATAAAAGGTAGGATAAAAGGGGAAGAATATCAAAGGATTCCCCCACATGCATCTCAAATATGGAGTGATCATGAAGAAATGATATCATGCTAACCTTCTCCTGCAACCAAATAAAGGGACGAAATCAATTATGCGATTAAAAGGACATTCAACCATACATGATAAACATTATATTTCCATGCCTTTAAGAAGAATTATGAACAATTCTAGATTTTGAAGGACATGAAAAGGAGATATTTATTGAAGGCAATAATCTATTATCCGAATTAAATAACTATCACGATAGTTGAATACATATAATATCCAACACATAGGAAGGATTAGTGACATAATGAATCAAGTTAAGAGTTGTCCAATATATGAGAGTATAAAGATGAAGATGTTAAGCACCATATGCTATCAAACCTTGAATAAGTCATCCATGAAAATGATTGAAAAACTACATCAAACTCATCCATTACATGCACTGGATCATTAAACCTTACAACCATATAAAATAATTAAACATTTGGGAAACTATGTAAGGTAGGAAGACAATGCGTCGACCACTCATACAAATGTCAATGAGACATCATAGGTAAACTAAGAATCATGAGGACATTTAAAATCATAAGATAAAAAGAGATAATAAACCTCCATTAAGCAATCACTAGTAAATACCAACCCAAAACTTCCTCAAAGTAGGCAAAGAAATAACATTAGGCTCAAGTGGTAGAGGATTAGGCAATAGGATTGAAATTTTAGTAGGGGGTCCTTTCCTTTAGCTTGTACAAGAAAAATTAAAAGGGGGTTGTTGTGGCCACAACAAATGGCGACACAATAGAAGAACCAATTATCTATGTCAATAGAAATCTAGGTCCTATAGTTCATATCTGAATTTTAAAGATAAGTTCAACAAATTGCAGACAATTTTCCAATAATCATGGTAGCTACAATGATTCCAAAATTCTAGAATATATAACCCAATATTTCTAGTACTTTTAATCTAACACACCCTTTTCTAAGAGCCAATTAATGAGATAAATTCTCTTACTGGTTGCACACTCTAGATTAGCTTTGGTTCAACCATGGGATTTCACATTTATTAACAAGCAAACATCTACATAAGTTTGTTCCTCACCTCTCTTTTCTTGGCATTGCTTTGCTTCCAGCGAGCATCCATAGCCTCGATGAAGTTTCCTCGCTACCATACAAGCATATCCCCAATGCCAGTAGACGTCCATAGCCTCAACGGGTTTAATTATACTTCCCACACTATTAACAATGCTTTCAACTTCCTTTTTTATTTCAGAATATGCTCACCCTTCTAGATTTTATATATAGATATGCATAAGCACATAGGGTGTAAAGGAAGCAGGGTGATATGAGAGTTACTTTGTTTTGCTGAGTAGATGTTATGAATTTTAGTTTAACCCACAAGTTTCCCCAAAAACCATCATATCATTGGCCATTTTATTAATGTGAAGTGAGTGGAGCTCAAAGAAAAATATAGATAGACACTTTCCTATACTTACAAATTATTATGGTATGCTCAATAGGCATATGTGTTCCACCACAAATATCAATCCATAACTACAATTGAAAACTTCATGAATGTTCATTCACATAGAGCATCCCATGTGTCTTATGACTTGTAAAAATTTCTTCAATATGTGACCAGAATTGGACCAGCCCCTCACTCAAATTTAAAGAGTAATCCTCAAGGAAGACTAAGAGTCAAAAGAGCTCAGAGAAACACCAACATTCAAATCAAAATATGGAAGCAATATGTACAAGTGGTAGGAAAGCGTTAAAACTGAGTTTAATTCATGAAACATAAAATTAAACTAAAAAGAATCTAAATCTATGGTGTCAGTCATCAAAATGATAAAAACTAGTTGAAAAATAAGAATATAACCCAACAACAAGTAATAAATATGGTGGCGGCAATAGAAATGTGTTTTTAGTGAAATATCGGGGAGGAATCCAAGGTAAATAACCAATCAAGACATGTGAACCATTCATCAAGCCCAACAGAAAAATTTCCTAGAGTAGAGATCTGAAATGAAGGACAAAGCAGATAACAAGAATTGATGATCTGGTGTAAAATATTTGCAATACAATTCTCTAATTCAATTGTCACATGCAATTTTTATCATTTAGTGCAACAAAACAAGTTTATGGTAATCTAGAAAAATGGGTTAGTGTAGATGCTCAGTCAAAACAATTTTTCAAAATCCAATTTCATATAATATTCCATAAACCCAAATGCTCTCAAGATTTCTTGACATAAGCAATTCCTTTGCAAATTTAAAAACGTTGGATTTTCCAATAACAAAAATTATTTTTCTAACTAAAGTGTCATTCTCTATTTGCTATCAAAGATAATCATTAGCCACACATACCCAAATAATTCAATCTAATAAATCAAAGAGGAAAATCACAGTTATGGAGGTCATCAAAATAGTCATGAAAAGGACTCCAAATATCAACTAGATCGTAAGCAAATATGTGAGTAAATAAATGACTATAATTCTGATCAGTTGTTGATTTGGTGGCAATCTGGGTTGATAAAAAGTGTCACAAAGGAATCTAATTAACCAAGTTCAGATTAACGCTTCCCTAAGTTTCCTTCATTTCAAGAGAAAAAAATCTGAGTTGTTGGTTGCATAAGCCATTTCCCAACCTGCAAAACAACATAGAATGATGTGATCATCTCTTAGATAGCTTGGGAAGAATTCGTACTCTAAATGACTAACTTATTAAAATTAAAATTAACTAAAACGAAAAACAAGACCGGAATTAAAACTAATTCTAGGAAAAACATGCTAAGCTAAAGTAAACTTAAACTAAGTTAGTTGTCATAAAGCTTTGTGTAAAGGCTAGTGCAGTCATTCTGTTGTGCATTCAACTAAATATAATAGCCTTCTTCCTTAGAAATGATCAATATGTGCTTTCCCTCAATATTCCCTTCAACAAGAGACTTTAGTGTCATGATTGTTGTGATATTTGGATATATGGAGACAATGTCTTGGTCCTGAAATTAGAGTCAATTAAAATAAACAAAAAGGACCATTAGGCTCTGATTTCATTTATCTTCTAAAGATGTCAATCCATCAACAAACCTTAGTCATAAAAATATGATCCAATGAATATTATCATTGCACCCAAAGGCATGTGTTTCCTCCTATTATTAATGACTATAATGTGATACATTAGCATGATCATCTCTGAGTCATGTGAGATGCAAGAGAAAATTATCATGAAAAGGGAGCAATTAATATATTTTCATGATAACAAAACAATCTGAGATCACATCCTAGATGGATCTACTTTCCCAACACGAATGCAAAATATGATTAGAAACAAATATTGAATGAAGTAAATCAGATTAGATTTCTAATATGTGATCAAATTGGCATGTTGGAGAAGTTCATGAAACTGATATCCTCAGATTTCCAAGAGTGTTCAAAGTAGAAAAATTATAAACCACTTCCTCAAGATTACACATGTCGAATAATAAGAGGAAATTCAAATGAAAAAGAAGAGTGTATATTTTGTCTCTCCACTAGATATTTTTTTCGTTCAAAGAATGAGACATATAATTCGGAAAACAAAATCAACAAGCTCATGAGTAAGAGGGATCAAAATATAAGATGTACCGGCATGACCCCAACATGTTTATCCTTCCAATGTAGGAATAGACTGATTTTGAGTTCAAGGAATGATGAAGAGTGTGGGGGCTCAAAAGATTGATGAGTTACAACCTGCAATGAATTCACATCTTGAAGATTATTACCATGGCTAAAATGAAAACAAATGTTGAAAACTCAGAATTGGAATCTTAGAAGTTGCCTTGATATATTCCATAAAGATACTTACAACTCCCAAACATTTGAATGGTTTCAACATGAGATAAGTTTGTAATTACCATCCATGATAAAATTTAGATTACTTAAGAATGTGACCATAATGAGTGACCCAAAATCAACAAACCCAAAGGATGAAAAGACATTGTTGAAGAAAACATCAGGTCTGAAAATCCATCGAATTGATAGTGCTAAGATGAGTCTTTGATTACTCGGTGAGTTGGGGAATAGAAAGATTGGTTCCCAAATAATTTTTTGAAGAAGGTATTAGCAATATATTTAAATTACCATGTTGTCCATAATTGTCAAAAAATGCATTTAAATAGTGTGATTGAATATCTCTTGTTGGTGTGTATGAGAGGAAACATGGGAGAAGTGAGTTGTAACATAATAGATGGAAATCCTCAAAAAAACTGAACAGAGCATAAGATATGTGTATCCATTGCTCAAAAATTGAAAATAAAAGTGTTAACAGAAAACAAGTCAAAAGAGAAAAAATTAGCAAAGTTCATTATGCTAAAAAGGTTTATAGAGAAAAATCATATTGGTTGAAAGTAGTTGAAGAATAGAGTCAATGGGAAAGAAATCATTTGGACAACTCCAAAACGAAAGGAAAAATAATATTCTAGAGAAATTCTAAGGAGTTGGAGTGGCTTGGATTTCAGATGGGAAGATTTTAGTCACCTAAACTTTCAATTCATTGTGTGGGACAATAAACCTAAAAATTATAAGAATTTTAGTCAAGCAAACTTTTCCAATTAGAATCATGTAGATGTGAATATAACACAAATCTAAATGTTCATTTTTATTAGAAGAGGGATTGAATAGTATCCTAATTTACAATATTCCACTTGCACGATGCTGTAGTGCATGTAAAAGGATTTGGCATGGTGACTATGCACAAAAAATCTGTGAACTGAAAATTACCCAACACATAGAAAAATTTGAGGATGAGATGATGTAAATTTTCCCATATATTGAATTCAAAAATTGATTAACAAGAAAATCAATGGTCAAGAATTATGTTTCTTTCCATCTTAGATGTGAATTCATTTATTGATTAGCTAATAATAATGAAAATAAAATGCAAACAAAAAACTAATTAAAAACTAGAAAGTAAAGGTAAACTATGCAAAGGAAAATACACTAATTTATTCTACCGTACTCCTATCCTATGCTACTAATGGCTAGAATTTTTCTATGTAAATTCATAATGCCAATGTAGCCATCCAAGTAATCCCAATACTGCAAACATATGTTCAAGACAAAGGATTAGTGACAGAGCTTGGAACAAGAATAGACTAAAAATAAGAAAAATTAAAGCACGATGAAATCTATTCATCATATTAAATATATGACAATGATAATTCATGGGAAATTGTTCTAAGATCTCTCCAACCATGCTTCAATTCTATCATGAAACCTTGCACTTCTATCATAGAATTGATGGAAGGAGTGTTATGGAAAGTAGGATGCCAAATGAGAATCGTGCATAGAGTTTATATAAAGTGTGCCTAGTGAGAGAATCTATGTGCTAACAAAGTTGTTTATCCCTAAAGAAAAACCAAAATAATGAGGACCTAACACAACCATCAACATAGACCAAAGTTCCTCATTATCTTGGTAAACCTCCTTGGACTCACACTTCAAGTAACCAATTACTTGAGATAGACTAGTGAGATCATATGATATGCATGGGTTAGGACCAACCATAGTATGAGAGATAATTTTTAAACAATGGTGAGATCCACTAGTATTAACAATATTCAACAAAGGGATCCTTGAACAAGGGGATTCATCATTTATAAAAAATGAAGAATAAAAATAAGAAGACATCCTTTGATACACATTTGCTACAAAATCCTCTTCATCCCATGAAAAAGGATGATAAGGATTGGTTATAATTAGTTCATGGGAGGATGCCTTATCTGTTGATTAATTGGGTTGGTTGTCATTGACATTAACCCTTGAAGAACGTCCGATAGCGAATTCCGGTAGAATAAAGGTTTGGGTAATGGACCCAAGTTTGTTTGATGTATAATGGTATGGTTATGACATATTTGTAGGTAAGACTATTCTATATGGATAGTACATGTCATGCCATTTCTGGTGGTATGTGGAACGTCACATAATTCCTCACGGTTTGAGAGTTATGACCTTACGAAGTTGGAGGACACTCATATCTTGGCTTGAAGCCCCAAAAGGTCAAAGAAGTCAAAGTGCTTGCAAAGAAGAAATTATTTAAATAATAAAGTAAAGTGATAAAGTTAAAGAGGATTATTTAAATAATAAAGTGAAGTGACAAAGTCAAAGAGGATTATTTAAATAATAAAGTGAAGTGACAAAGTCAAGGAGTATTATTTAAATAATAAAGTAAATGGGGAACTTTCTAATTATGGAAAGTGGTTATAAGAAGGTTAACCCTAAAATGAGGAAAATGGGTTAAGTAGTCAAGTGACTATTGGATATATGGAAAAGTGAAAAATTGGGCAAATTTGGACATAGGTGACTATGTGGACAAAGTGGCTATGTGGACAAAGTGGTTTAGAAGATGTTTCTAAAGAAGCTACATGAAAGTATAAATAAGAGGCAAGGCTCTCTCATTTCAATTACACTTGATCATATTGAATATCTACAGGTGACTGAGGTAACCAAAGGATATATAAGCTGAATTTCAGAGGGAAGGTGAAGTAAACAAGGCCGAAATTCAAAGGAGGATAAATTATTTTGATGATGCTTTCTAAGGTATGTTATTTATAGGTCATCTCACCATTTTCACAATAACGTTTTTTCTAGAATGATTTAGACTGTGAAATTGGGAGACCATTGAGGAAACATATCCAGGTATCCGTGGTACAAATTTCATCTTGTGGGTCGTTGTATTTTTGGAGTTACACTCTGTGGAAAATAGGGTTTGTGGCTAGTCCTGAAACTAGTCTAAAAAACGTGTTTAGGGTAAAAACGTCATAACTTCTTCATAATAGATCCAAATTCAGTAAGACAAAATGTGTTGGTTAGATTACATTCTGTACTATTCTATGTACAATTTTTAGATCCATACAACAAATATTCCGTGCGGGGCACGCTCTACAAGTTCGCTCTCTAGAATAAGCCAAAATTCAACAAGGTATGCGATTTTTGATATAACTCCTTTTTTGAGAGGTTCCAAGTAGTGACACCTGGAGGAATTGCATAAAACACACCGAAGAA
>SNQJ01S0077733.1:66241-84079 GCA_010110895.2 Picea sitchensis | reverse complement strand
CATGTGAGACTAAAGTAAAGTTTGATGAAAATGCTAGTCTCTTGTTGTTAAAGTTAAGGAATGTTTGCAGGTATGTGATCATATACACCATGTCTATTATAGAGTTACAAATCAGATTTGGATGATGAAATTGATTAGGGATTTTGGTTTAGGTTGAGGTACAGGTTGGTGCATGGTTGATGCACCTGTTTATGGTATAGGTTGATTACAGGTTGAGGTACAGGTTGATGCATGGTTGGTGTATGGTTCAGGTTATTGGTACAATGTTTTTGGTGCAGGTTGATTGGTACAGGTTTACAACAATATATCTAACAGTGATAGTGTGATAATGGTTCCATGATTCTACTTATACGTTAGGGCGGTTGGACGGGGAAAGGACAGGTGGTTGTATCCACCTTCCGGTTGTAGCCAGATAACATAGGGGGTTGTAGTCTCCTTTTGGTTGTAGCTATATAATTGGGGAGTTGGAGCTTCCCTCAGGTTGTAGCCTGAGAAACTAGGGGGTTGGAGCATCCTTCCAGTTGCAGATGGAAAACAAAGGAAGTTGGTGCTTCCAATGAATATAATTCTTCAAAACATATAAGAAAAAACATTCTGTGGTTTTCTCCTGCTTTGGGTTTCCACGTAAAAACACTGGTGTACTATGTATGTGTATGATTGTTCATTTGTTTATTTACTCTACAAATATTGGATGATAATTCTATATTGATATAACACTTTCATTATATGGTTAAAAAGGATTAGATTTCTGTATTACTAATTCACTGCCCCTCTCAATGATCCAACAATTGGTATCAGAGCGAGTTCCTTCAGAAATCAATTTAACCACTGGAAGGTAGATCATGGAGAGAAACATGTATAAAAATGGAATACCACAATTTGATGTACATAAGTATGCATTTTGGAGCATAAGGATGAAGACATATATACAGACACAGGGATTTGAAATTTGGCAATCAATTGTAGATGGATACACAACACCAACAGTTCCTTCGACAAATGACAAAGCAATGAAACTCAACCAGGATAATTCCAAAGCCACACATGCACTTCTAAATGGTCTTGGAGAACCGGTATTCACCAAAGTTTCACATTGTAAATCCACTAAAGATATTTGGGACAAACTTCGAAATATTTATGAAGGAGATTCACAAGTCAAAGCAACAAAGCTTCAAACTTACAGAGGTCAGTTCAAACAACTAAAGATGAAGGAAGATGAGAATATTGCAGCTTAATTTTTACGAGTCAATGAAATAATAAATGCAATCTTGGGATTGGGAGAAGAAATCAAAGAATCTATAATTGTTCAAAAGGTACTGAGATATCTTCCTATGAGATTTGACCCTAAGATATCAACACTAGAAGAAAGAGAAGATATAAACTCAATAAGCATGGACGAACTACATGGAATCTTCATAGCATATGAAATGAGAACTGAACAGGAAAATCTAGATATAAAAGAAGAAACCTTCAAAGCATCCAAAAGGTCAAAGAAAAATGGAAAGCAAAAAGAAAAAGAACATAGCAGGAGCAATGACACCTGGAAAGATGATGAAGAAGCGACCAACTTTGTCAGAAGATTGAACAAGGGAACCAACGACAGGTATAGAGGTAAGATTCCTTTGATTTGTGTTAATTGTGAAGTTATTGGTCATTTTGCTAACAAATGTACTCATAAGAAAAAGAGAAATGATGAAGGTTACTCAAATAGAAAATAAACATATAAAGGCAAAAGAACCACAAAGAAAGTTTTCAACAAAATCTTATGCACCAAAGAAGACATCTCATCATTAGATGAATATGAAGTCAGTGACAGTGAGACAGAAGGAGTTATATTCATGGCAATAAAGGCTCTGATAAATAAGACTCCGAAGAAGAATATTAAGAGGTTGAAGATGAATATGAAGTCAGTGATAGTGAGACAGAAGGAGTTCTATTCATGACAGTAAAGACTCTGATAAATAAGACTCCGAAGAAGAATATGAAGAGACAGAAGTTGACTACCGAGAATAATTGTTGTGTGCCATAGAAGTTATCGGAAGAGAAAAGAAGAAAAACAAGAAACTACAAGTGGAACTAGACAAGAAAGAAGACACTCAGGAAATAGAACAAATGATCACAAATTTGAATGTTCAAATTGAAGAAGATAAAAGAATTGAAGAAGCACTCAAAAAACAACTAGAAGGAAGAGACATGATCATTGGAAATTTGGAAGCAGAAATTGTCACATTAAGAAAGGATCTTCAAAATAAAAATATGCAGAATAACTCAAAAGTTTTGAATGAGATTATCAGCAGTCAAAAACCTCATCATGACAAGTCCGGACTTGGATACAATCAGATAGAAAAGGGATCAAGATTCAAAACAACAGAACAAGAAACATATCCAAAAACCTATGGAAAAACAATCAAAGGGGATAGGAAGTTCTACAAAGAAGATTCAGATTTTAGAATCAATGACTGTCAGAAACAGATAGGCCTCAGGAAGAAGAAGGATTCATAAGAGTACCTCCTTTCAGAATATATTCAACTCCCAGGTATCAAACTATATTTTTTGGTTTATGTTATGCATGTAATAATTTTGGACATAAAGCTGTGAATTATAGAGATAACAGCAAGAACATAAACAACTTTGAAACTCATACACAAAAGGGTTATCCAAGAAGGCCCAATGAAACATAGAGAATAAATTACAAAAGGTTTGAATATTTGAGAACTGAAGTGGAATGCTACAAATGTAACAACTTTGGACAGATGGACTAATATTGCAGAATGACATTCCCTCCTGGTGAATCACAACAGAACAACAATAGTCACAGACAAGAACCTCAGAAAATGACATGGACAAGAAAGCATAATCAATATAACAATGAAGAATACACACTCGCTCTACAAGCTAAGAAGAAGAAACGTGGTTGGTATGTTGATAATGGCTATTCAAAACACATGACAGGTGATAAAGACAAGTTTCTTACATTAAGAAAGGAAAGAGATGGATCAGTCTCCTTCAGAAATGATGATTCAACTAAAATCATTGGAAAAGGCACAATCAGAATTGGGAAAAAGAATACCAAGGAAAAAAATGTTCTACTAGTAGAAGATATGCAACATAATCTTCTAAGTGTGAGTCAAATGTGTGACCAAGGTCATAAAATTACTTTCAATTCACAAAAGTACGAGATAAGAAAATAAGGTTCAGGAAAATTGATTGCAACAACTGTGAGAACTTCAAGCAATATATATATATATATTAAGTGAAATTGGAAATGAAAAGTGTTGCCTAGGAAAGGAAGATGAAAGTTGGCTATGGCACAAAAGAATGGGTCACATAAATTTTGATAACCTTGTCAAAGTCAGTAAAAGTGAAGTAGTTAGAGAAATTCCCCACATCATGAAACCAACCAACACTTTATGCAAGCATTGTCAACAAGAAAAGAAAACAAATACCAGGTTTAAATCAAAAGAATATTCAACGATAAGACCACTAGAAATTGTGCATACTAATCTAGTTGGACCAACTACAACAAAGGGTTTAAAAGGTGAGAAATACTTTATGTTATTAGTTGATGATTATGCAAGAATGCCTGCAATTTTCCTTCTCAGGAATAAGTCATAAGCTTTTGAAAACTTCAAGGTCTACAAGGAAATGGTTGAAAATGAAATGGATTCAAAAATCAAATGCTTGAGATATGATAATGGAGGAGAGTTCACTTCAAAGGAATTTATGGACTACTGCAGTAGGCATGGAATAAAAAGGAAATTCTTTGTTTCTAGGATACCTCAACAGAATGGAGTTGTTGAAAGAAAGAATATGACAGTACAATAAATGGCTCGAACAATGCTAATGGATTCTAAATTGACAGATATCTTTTGGACATAGTCAGTGCATAGATCAGTTAACATTCAAAACAGAGTAATGGTCAGAAACAATACTGAAAAAACTCCCTATGAGCTATGGAAAGGAATACCAACAAATGTGAAGTACTTCAGAGTTTTTGGAAGCAAATACTACATCAAAAGAGAAGATGACAGAATGGGAAAGTTTGATTCTCGTGTGGACAAAGGAGTACTTGTTGGTTACTCAAGTACAAGGAAAGAATACAAGTGTTACAACCTGATATTGAACAAAGTTGTGGAAAGCATCAATGTAAGAATTGATGAAACAGGTAGACAAGAATTAAAGGAAGAAGAAAATGAATCAATGGAACAACTTTACAAAGAAGAAGTAGAATATGAAAAAGAAGTAGAAGGGGAAGATGAAGAGGATCCGACAGAAGAATAAGAGCAAGTTCAACAAGTGCCTCCAAAGACACCTAGCAGACGAGTACATAAGAATCATCCTTCAGATCAGATTCTCGGAAAGAAAGACGTAAGAGTTGAGACTAGAAGAAGAATCCATTGACCAGAACAAACACACCTAACACTCTCATCTACGATTGAACCAACCTGTTTTGAAGAGGCCAGTAAGGATGAATTTTGGAATAAGGCCATGGATGAAGAATTGAATCAAATAGAGAAAAATGACACTTGGGAATTGGTTCCAAGACCAAAGGATAAGAATGTGATTGACACAAAGTGGGATACAGGAATAAATTTAATGAAGATGGATAGGTTACAATGAACAAAGCTAGATTTGTATGTAAAGGATATGCACAGGTTGAAGGAATTGACTTTGAAGAGACATTTTCCCCAGTTGCCAGAATGGAAGCAATCTGATTGATTTTAGCTTATGGATGCTCCAAAAATATTAAAGTGTATCAGATGGACGTAAAATCATCTTTTCCAAATGGGGAACTTGAAGAAGAAGTATACATTGAACAACCAGAATGATTTCAGTTGTCAAAGAATGTAGGTTATGTGTGTAAATTAAAGAAGGACTTGTATGGTCTAAAACATGCTCCTAGAGCATGGTACTCTAGACTAGATAAATATCTACAATAGGCAGGGTTCAGAAAAGGAAGTATAGAAAACAACCTCTACATCAAGGTAACTCAAGATAGTATTTTATTAATTGAAGTTTATGTTGATGATGCTATTTTTGGAAGTATTGATGGCAAGTTAAGCCATAAATTTGCAAAGGAAATGCATAATGAATTTGAAATGTCATTACTTGGAGAACTATCCTTCTTTCTGGGTCTTTAGATACGTCAAAGCAACCAAGAAATTTTTATTTCTCAAACCAAGTATATCAGAGAAATGATAAAGAGGTTCGAAATGGAATATTGCAAACCAATTGCAAGTTGAGAAAAGATGATGATCCAAAGTCTACATATCATAGGCAATACATGTCAGTGATTGGTATCCTACTATATGTGACAACATCCAGACCAGATGTAATGTAGGCAGTTGGATAGGTGGCACGATTTCAAGCATCACCATAGGAATCACATGTATTAGTAGTGAAGAGGATTTTCAGATATCTCAAAGGAACAAACGAGTTTGGATTATGGTATCCAAAAGTAAAGTATCTATCACTTATTGCATACACAGATGTAGATTGGGTAGGTTGCATTGATGACTGACAAATCACCAATGGAGAAACATTCTTCTTGGGTGAGTGTTTAGTATCATGTCTAAGAAAGAAACAATCACCAATATCTTTATCTACAACTGAGGCAGAGTATATTGTAGCAACAACATGTTGTACACAGGTTCTATGGATGAATCAAACTCTGATACATATACAGGTTGAGTATGATGAGCCCATTCCAATCTATTGTGATAATACAAGCACCATCAATATCTCAAAGAACCCAGTGATGCACTCCAAGATGAAGCACATTCCGATAAAGTATCACTTTCTACGGGAACAACTTGCAGAAAACAACATCAGAGTTGAATATGTGGGCACAAAAGAACGAGTGGAAGACATCTTTACAAAACCGCTTCCATGAGAATCCTTTGAGTATCTTCGTCAGAGACTTAGAGTTATTTCTACTCCAAAATGAATGCTTTTGAATGCTTATCTTATATGTCTTAGATGTACACGAGGAAGCACCATAAGGAGGACAGTTCATGTTGGGAGATCAGACAAGTTAGTTAGGGGGAGAATACCCGAATGGAAAGATACCTTTGCCATTGATGACAAATGGGGAGAGATTTATCASATGCAGAGGATAGAGGCATGGTTCCAGATGGAACGTTGGTCACATAGATGCAGGCATGGTTCTAGGGGGAGCATAAGTGATATGATTTTAGTATTGCATCAGAGTGTTTCCATCAATTCCAAAGGGGGATATTGTTGATTAATTGGGTTGGTTGTCATTGATGTAAAACCTTTAAAAAAGTCCGGTAGCGAATTTCGGTAGCACAAAATTTTCGGCAATGGAACCAATCTTGTTTGATGTATAATCATATGAGTTTTGATATATTTGCAAGTAATAATATTCTAGATGGACAATACATGTCATTCCATTTCTGGTGGTATGTGGAACGTCACATAACTCCTCACGGTTTGAGAGTTATGGCCTTACGAAGTTGGAGGACCCTCATATGTTGGTTTGAAGCCTTCTAATTATGGAAAGTGGTTATAAGAAGGTTAACCCTAAAATGAAGAAAATGGGTTAAGTATTCAAGTGGCTATTGGATATATGGATAAGTGGAAAATTGGGCAAAGTTGGACATAGGTGACTATGTGGACAAAGTGGCTATGTGGACAAAGTGGTCTAGAAGATGTTGCTAAGGAAGCTACATGAAAGTATAAATAAGAGGCAAGGCTCTCTCATTTCAATTACATTTGAGAATATTGAGTATCTATAGGTGACTGAGGTAACCAAAGGATATATAAGCTGAATTTCAGAGGGAAGGTGAAGTAAAGAAGGCCAAAATTCAAAGGATGATAAATTCTTTTGATGATGCTTTCTAAGTTATGTTATTTACAGGTCATCTCACCATTTTCGCAATAATTTTTTTTCTAGAATGATTCAGACCATGAATTTGGGAGACCATTGAGGAAACATATCCAAGTAGCTATGGTATGAATTTCATCTTGTGGGTCATTTTATTTTTGGATTTACACTCTGTGGAAAATAGGGTTTGTGGCTAGTCCTGAAACTAGTGTAAAACAAGTGTTTCAGGTAAAAACATCATAACTTCTTCATAACAAATCCAAATTCAGTAAGACCAAATGTGTTGGTTAGATTACATTCTGTAGTATTATGTGTAGAATTTTCATATTCATACAACAAAATTCTGTGTGGGGCACGCTCTACAAGTTCACTCTCTAGAATAAGCCAAAATTCAACAAGGTATGCCATTTTTTCTATAACTCCTTTTCTAAGAGGTTCCAAGTAGTGACACCTGGAGGAATCACATAAAACACACTGAAGAAAATTGTGTACTCTTTTCAGATCTTTATTCATTATAGGTACATATTTATGATCATTTCAAGTTAGGGTTGTTGACTAATCCAAAACTAGTCATGTGAGACTAAAGTAAAGCTTGATTAAAATGCTAGTCTCTTGTTGTTAAATTTAAAGAAGGTTTGTAGGTATGTGATCATATACACCAGGTCTATTACAGAGTTAAAAATCAGATTTGGATGATGAAATTGATGAGGGATTTTGGTTTAGGTTGAGGTATAGGTTGGTGCATGGTTGATGCACTTGTTTATGGTATAGTTTGATTACAGGTTGAGGTACAGGTTGATGCATGGTTTAGGTTATTGGTATAGGTTGTTTGGTGCAGGTTGATTGGTACAGGTTTACAACAGTATACCTCACAGTGATAGTGTGACAGTGGTTCCATCATTCTACTCATACGTCAAGGCGATTGGACGGGGAAAGGACAGGTGGTTGTAGACACCTTCTGGTTGTAGCCGATGAACATAGGGGGTTGTAGCTAGAGAATTGGGGAGTTGGAGCTTCCCGCATGTTGTATAATGATAAACTAGGGGTTTGGAGCCTCCTTCCAGTTGCAGCTGGAAAACAAAGGAAGTTGGTGCTTCCAATGAATGTAATTCTTCAAGACATATAAGAAAAAAATCCCATGGTTTTCTCCTTCTTTGGGTTTCCACGTAAAAACACTGGTGTACTGTGTATGTGTATGATTGTTCATTTGTTCATTTTTTATTTACTCTGCATATATTGGATGATAATTCTGCATTGATATAACACTTGCATTATATGGTTAAAAATGATTAGATTGCTCTATTACTGATTCAACCCCCCTCTCAGTAATCCAACATTATCCTCTCTAACTTCAAAATGTGCATCACCACCATCAAATAATTCAACAAGGACCAACCCCATTGAGTTTATTTGAATAGGACCATGATTACATCCCTACAAAGTTAAATGATTAAATATATTAAGATACAAGTGATAATAAGTGGACAAATTAAGAGAATTAAAAGATTCTCTAGAACCATAATGTTTTTTAGAAAGTGACTCTGTGAGTGTTAGTTTCTCCTCCTTAAGCACATCGATGATTTCTCGTGAGTCAGCGGGCTCCACATTAGGTGTGGTTTCAAAATCAATACGTCCTTCCTCAATATGGTTTTACTCTTCCAAGTTAAAAATAGATTGATGAGATAAAAGAGGTATGTCATGCATGCTTATTTCTCCTCGTTGAGTGAAAAGACCAGCATGGTTGTCTTTCCCCTACAAAATATGAGAATTTGAAATTTCTTCCAAAACATATTCATGGTTAGAAGAGGGGAGAAAATCTCAAGAATCATTAGAACAAGAAGTTGCAATAAATGATCCACTAGTATAAGGAAAAACATTCTTGATCTATATACGTTATAATAGGAGAATTTGTAACATAATGATAATTCAAATCAGTAGAAATTAATTCCATTTTATCCGTGGGTGAGGAAAGATTTATTTCATGAATGTCTAGCATTTTTTTATTAAAAAAATGATCAACATTCAAGTTTTTCCCCATAGATTCCTCTTCCATCCCTCGTGATGGAAAATATGAAATACGATAACGAGAGCCTGACATAACCATCGATGTGACCCAAAGTTCCTCATTATCAACATTAAAACCATCCTCTTGGGCAGCTATAGAAAAATATGAACTTGAAGTTACAACACAAGAGTTATCTTTTTCATCAAAAGGAAGGAAAGGGGTAATGGAGTGGTGGGAGGATACATAGGTTTCTTCCGAAAAATATTTTTTATCTGATCTATATCCCCCATAGTAAAGAAATATCTAGACATATTAAGTCCATCCAAACCATTATCATTTTCAACATTTTCATTTAAATAAAATCGACATGTAAAGGAACATTAGAACATGATTTAGAATCTTCATCCACTGACACATGTTTCATTAGAAAGAGAAACTAAACATGAAATCAAATCATTGTTAGAGTGCCTATATTCCAAAGGAAATATATAGCAAATATGGTTAAATATAATAAAAAAAAAATTAATAGATTCATCCCCATTCTTTTTCAATTCTAATATCTCTTCACACAAATTATCATAACAATAACTCTCAAAAGCATGCATAAAATTTCCCCATGTGTGAATAGAGGCAGCAGGCAAGGTCTCGCACCAACTCTTGACTCAGCATGCAAAAGTGAGAGTGAATAGCCTGAAAATGACATTACCATCAGTAATATTGTTAGAACCACACAATTTCCAGAAATTAAAAGAATGTTCAGATGTAGAGATTTCACCCTCGCCATCAAATCTTAGTTGCGACAATAAATGTAAAATATTTCTAGGAGGTTTGGGAGGTACAGTACCAGAAAAATACCTCCATAAAGGGATATGGGACATATCCATTAGTAAATTAAAACACAAATTAAAAAGAATGACTCCACAAGATCAACTTGTCATCTATCCCTCCTTCTAGCGCCATTTATGTTGACGGGCAAGAATGACCCGTTCAATCAGATAAGAGAAAATGCCCGATGGCAGGTCCCATTTAGACCCACTCTCATTTGGGTTAGTGTTTCCCGCAAGTTTATGGGCCTCACTGCTTCTCATAATTAAAAGAATAAAAAGGGGAATGATAGTGAACTTCCCCCCTAAAGAGTTCTAACTAATTCTAAGTCTAAACTAACTAAAATCTAACTAATCTAATCTAAACTAATTTCTAACCTATCTCGGGAGAAAAACTAGAATAATGAGTACATAGAAAGATAACCATCAGAACCATAAATAATTCATGTATTCTAATGGTGAATGAATGAAATAATTCTACATATGTATAGACAAATAGTTGCACAATACATTTATAACATCATTTTTGTACCCATGAAGAAACCTGTGACAACCTAAGTAAACAACACAAAGTGAAGAAAACATACATACAAGAGAATCCTATGTACTCAAGCAAAAGATAAATGCATCAAGAGTAGTCTCAACTACATCCATCAAAGCCACAAATTTATGAAATTCCTCCTGCTCTTTATTCCTCAAAAGTAATAGTACCATCCTTTGTTACAAAGGGAAAAAGTCCTCTTTCTATGCTATCAATCTTCTTTTATAAGACCAGAGAAAGAATCTTGAGTTATCTTGGTTGTTTGTTTCATTGTCCCCCAATTTCTTTTTTACATTTCAAAAAACTGGATGTGGGAGTTACAAATGGAATCTGAAGATACTCCTGGGTGGTTACATTCTCCCTATGGAAGTTTACAAATGATATTCGTTAAAAAACAATCATTGACTCTGCTCATTGGCGTTATCTTCAGTTCCGCAGAATTTTCTAGGAATTTTTGTCTTTTGTATGTTGAATGAAATCATTCCATATTATTCTCCTCTATCTCATATTTCTATTAGGCCCTTGCTGGTCTTATTTTGTTTCACGTAACTCAAGATATGATTGTTTGAAGTCTTCATATCTAGTTCTTCATATGAATATGGGTTCCACCTATGTTTTGCATTTTCGGGACCTTTTTGCTCTCAATATTTTGATACTATCCATTCCATCCTATTCTCCTCTCCTCTACCTTTCTATCAAGCTATTTCTATCTTGATTTCGTTACTCATAGATCCAGATATGACTATTTGAAGTCTGGACAATCCATTTCCCCCCCGAATTCATGGCCTGATATTATCTACAATTTCTTAGACCTTTTGTCACTTTTCTAACCATAATACCTCTGTCACTGCATTTCTATACTCAAAAAATTTCTAACGAGGTATCAAGGGCTCAATTTCGACACCTATAGCCCAAGATATAGTCGTTTAAAAATTGTTTCCTGAATGGTATTTCGAGAGAGTTGGTCGGGTCGGAAAAATTGGTCGACATCGGGAGATCGGGTCAGAGGATTGAGTCAGGAGGTTGGGTTGGAGGATCGAGTCACAAAAATAAGTCAACATTGGGAGATCGGGTTAGGAGAGGTGATCGGGTTGGAGGATTGGCRTCRGGAGGTCAGGTCGGAGGATCGATGTCGAGAGGTTGGGTCGAAAAAATTGGTCGTCGTTGGAATATTTGATTGGGTCAGAGGATCGGGTCGGAAAAAATGGTCGTCATCAAAAGATGTGATCGAGAGATCTATAGCATTTTTGTATGCATGAGTTCCGACAATGAAGAGGGCTCCAAGATTGAATGTGGGCCTGATGAGTCAGGTGGAAGGTTCCATGTCAACATTCATGTTAGTTCCACATCATATGGCACAAATGACATGGGACCACGTGGATGCCACATGGAAGTGAGGTGGAAATGGAGATATTTGGCTTAGGAAACGTTGGGAGACCACAAATTTTGATCCATAACTCATATTTAAGTATGGTTACAACTATTGGAAAGATATCGACGAGAAAAATGCAACTATGAGGTTTAGTTAGAGAAAATAATAGAATAAAAGAGAGGGAAACATTGGTAAATAAAAGGTAGGATAAAAGGGGAAGAAGATCAAATGATTCCCCCACATGCATCTCAAATATGGAGTGATCATGAAGAAAGGAGATCATGCTAACCTGCCCCTACAACCAAAGAAAGGGATGAAATCAGTTATGAGATTAAAAGGACTTTCACCCATACATGAGAAACATTATATTTCCATTCCTTTAAGAAGAATTATGAATAATTATAGATTTTGAAGGACATGAAAAGGAGAGGTTTACTGAAGGCAATAATCTATGATCCAAATTAAATAACAATCATGATAGTTGGATGCATATAATATCCAACACATAAGAAGGATTAGTGACATGATGAATCAATTTAAGGGTCATCCAATATATGAGAGTATAAATATGAAGATGTTAAGCACCATATGCTAGAAAACCTTGAATAAGTCATCCATGAAAATGATCAACAAACTACATCAAACTCATCCAAGACATGTACTATATCATCAAACCTTATAGCCATATAAAATCATTAAACATTTGGGAAACTGTGTAAGGTAGGAAGACACTGTGTCGACCACTCATACAAATGTCAAGGAGACAACATAGGTAAACTAAGAATCATGAAGACATTTAAATCCATAAGATCAAAAGAGATAATAAACCTCCATCAAGCAATCATCAGTCAAGACCAAACCAAAACTTCCCCAAAGTAGGCAAAGAAATAACATTAGGCTCAAGCAATAAAGGATTAGGTAATAGGATTGAAATTTTAGTAGGGGGGGGGATTTCCTTTAGCTTGTACAAGAAAAAGTAAAGGGGGGTTGTTGTGTCCACAACACGTCCTTTAGAACATGACTTTGATATAGGACCAAACCATGGTGGTTGATTCAGAAGATGACTAAGAGACCGGAGAGGAAGCTGGTCTTGCTCCATGATGACTCATAACTCATGACACAATACAAAATCCTAAGGCCAACTAATAATCAAAGATCACACTCCTAAATAAAACTAAAGGCCAATGCACATAAACGGGATATGATGGCTGATGGGACCTCCTGAACTAAAGAAGGTATGCATATCCCAAGAGGGGATGAGACTCCCAAACAATAGAGTGGAGGTAAAAAAACCAATTATAAGGACCCTCGTAGGATTCATAGTGAAGTAGGTCATATTCCTCTAGAGAGAAAATCCTCCATAAAGTTTGTGTGTTGTCTGATCCCTATCTGACTCAGGGTACCTGCAGAATAACCCCTGTAAGCAACCTATGTGGATACCAAGGTCAAGCAAATAAAGTCACAAAGTTATAACCAATGCTCAGGAGAGAAGTTGTAGGTACGGTCCATCGTATGGGAAGGGTAGCAAAGCCCTAAATATTGAAAGTACCACCTCTCAAGGAGGTAAAGGCTCCATTGAAATCCCCAAATAAGAATAAAACCCTAGAAATATCTTTGATGCTAGGAAGGTATTAGAGGGATATCTCTACAACCAACTTCACGTGACCTTGTGCTTAAATATGGTGTGAGCAGAGCCTCCCGAGGACACCAGTTACACAATGGGTTTCACCACTCCCTCGTCAAACACATACATTGAGTTTGATATCCTTGGAGAAGTTTACTCACAAAACCCGATTCCAATGCCCTAATTCCTACACTTGTTTGTGTACCCTAAAAAATAAAATTGTTTCTAATTAATTTTAATTATTCAACGTTAATTTTAATGGCTTCTACTTATTCAAGATGTGTGATCATGAAACTGATGGTATAATGACTCAACATATATAAAATGAAGCAAATATAAAAAAAACTGCTAAGTACAAGTCTTGATTTTCAAAGATATGGTATGCTTCTGAATGTTGTTCTTAGAATGCAATCTCTACAATTTCAATGAAATGCAATCTTTCCTAACATGCCAAAGCTAATGTAATGCAACCAATAGTGCAAATTCTATGAATAAAATGCAAAAAAGAAAAATATTTTTGTATTTTCAATATATTGAAATGAAAATGAAAGGTATGAATAAACAACTTCTCAGGAAGACCCTACAACAAAGACAAAGAGACAATCCAAGAAGGACACTAAGAACCGACTACCCATACCAGATTGCAAGGACAACAAATGAGAAAAATGACAAGAAATGAGTTCACCCAAAAAAATCACCAATAATGTAGCTTTCGATCACTCTGTAGGCACTCAACAGTTAGGATAGGTACCCAATAAGTCTCAACAACCAGAAAAAATTACTCAATAAACACTAAACTCAACTAAAAAGGCTCAGAAGATAGTGTACATGATTGTTCAAAGAACAAAAGTGTATGTGTGTGCCCTAAAGACAAAAAACTCGCATATGTACACGACTATCAAGGAAAAAACCACGTATGCCAAAGAAGACATTTCTCGGGCAAGGGTTAGGCCAAGAAACTCATATACAAAGAAAAATAAAGGTTGTCAAGCAACAGGAGACACAGAAACTTAGGGAAACAGAGTGAAATAAAAGAGAAAAATAACCTAATACCCCAAAAGGGAGTTCATCACCAGTGGATTCCCTAATTCTGTTCCGAGGAAAATATCTATGGCAAGGGGTAAACCACAACAGATGGAATGACACTCAGAAATCAAATCTAAACTGAAGTATGCTAGATAAATATAAATATAAATGATAACGAGAGAAGGTTGGAAGCCTACCTCGTCTGGACATCCGAAGAATACCACGGTTGAGCTCACGATCAAAATCTTGATTCCTGCAATTTATCCTCAACAACTAAGATACACAAGCATATAGAAATTATATAGAATGTTAGCATATAAACTACCATAATCCACTAACATGTATAACAAATATGCCCATGGAAAGTAAATACAAATATTTGCAACATATAATTGGATGAGAAAAGAGTATTTCTATTAATGTAATAAAAAAAAGTACATAGGTGACAAACTTTTGTAATGGCACATATCGGAACCAAGAAACTAAGTCCCTCCAACTGGGCCTTCACCACTTCAATCCTCCGCAAAGGCAAGCTCACAAGTAGTAGGAGTAATTGAGTTTCTCCTTCTCAAGATAGGAAGAGCTTGGGAGATGAACACAAGAAGTTCATACTTTCAAGGAAAAAGGGATGCAAACTCAATATGAAGTGAAATTTCTTCAGAGTATCTTTGCTCTCAATGATGTGTCTCTTCAAGGCTTGTGTATGGCTCAATTTATAGCCTATAAATGGAATTTAAGGGTCGAGTTAGAGCATTTCCAGTATATGGAAGGCCAAGGATCATGGATCTCATGACATGGCATGGAAAGCCAACATATTTTTTATTTTTTAGCACAAAACCCGATGTACATGGGTTGCAATGGAGAAACCATGTGTATACATGAGAGGTCTAACTGTGGCCCGCATATATGTGCAAAACTTTGAATTTTTTACTCTGGAATGAACAAAAAGGGGAAATTTAGTTTGCAAAGGGAAAGGGAAGGCCATCAAAGAAAGATGCATGGAGTGTGAAAAAACATTCTATAACACTTGGGACACATTATTTCAAAACCAGGAATAATAGTGGATCTAGAGAAGATCAAAGCCATTAGAGGATGGCTGACACCCAAGAATGTTTCAGAAATCATATATTTTATGGGATTGGCTAGATACTACAAGAGGTTTATAGAAGAGTTCTCTAATATTGCTCATCTCATCACTTCTCTAAAAAACAAGGGAATTAAATTTGAGTGGACAACAGTGTGAAGAAATTTTTCATTTGTTGAAGGAATTACTTACTGGTGCACCTATTTTAAAGATTGCTAACCCAAATGAGAATTTTGTGGTTTGTACAGATGCGTGCAAAGAAGGAATTGGTGGAGTTCACACTCAAAATGGACATGTCATCAGTTATGAGTTCAGGAATCTTAAAGAACATGAGAGGAACTATGCCACAAATGATTTGGAGCTTGCTTCCATAGTTCATGCATTGAATATGTGGAGGCATTCATTAATGGGGAAGAAATTTGAATTAAGAACAAACCACAATGGTCTGAAATATCTTTTGAACAACCAACTTTGAATTCCAGGTAGACAAGATGGTTGGAATTTTAATTGAATATGACTTTGACATCAAGCATATCAAGGGGAAAGAAAACAAATTTGTTGATACACTCAGCAAGAGAGTGCATCTCATGCATGCTAAAACCATTAATATGCACTAGTCGGATTTTAAAAGAATAATTTTAAGTGTTGTTTTTATAAACCAACATTACCTACAGGTAAAGGAGAGTTTGCAACAAGAGAATGTACACAAAAAATTCAAAGGGTATGATATTAAAGGGGTGGATTTATTATGCATAAAAATAGAATTTATGTTCCTAGTTCCAGAGAACTTAGGAATTTGGTATTAAAGGAAATGCATAATGTTTCTTATGTCAGACATATCGGTTACCAGAAAACAATTGCAGTAGTAATAATCCAATTATTTTGGCCTGGGATGAAGAAGGATGTTGTTGCTTTTATTTCCAGATGCATGGAATGTTAGATAGTTAAAGTTGAGCATAGAAACCCAATGAGTTTGCTACAACCATTACCAATTCCGGAGAGGAAATGGGAAGTGGTAATCATTGATTTTATTACTAAGTTTCCTAGAACAAAAATTCAACATGATTCCATAATGGTGGTGGTTGATAAATTGACAAAGGTTGTTCATTTTTTTCCTGTAAAAATGACTCATACAACAACTAATATTGCAAAAATTTACATGAAGGAGATTGCTAGGTTGCATGAAATACCTATGGAAATCGTCTCAGACAGAGATACAAAGTTTAATTCAAATTTTTGGAGGGGATTATTCAAGGGATCTGTCACAAATATGAACTTTAGCACAACATACCATCCACATTCAGATGAGCAGACAAAGAGAGTCAATCGAGTAACCGAAGACATGTTAAGAATGTATGTGATGGATAAGACATCTATGTGGGAAGATTTCTTGCATTTGGTTGAGCTTTACTATAATAATGGATATCAAGCTTCCTTTAAGATGAGCCCATTTGAATCTTTGTATGGTATAAAATGAAATACTCCAGTGAGTTGGGACAACCCAATGGATAGAGTGGTACTTGGGCCAAAATTTCTCAAGGACATGGAAGACCAAGTGGTTATAATTAAGCATAATTTGAAGGCAATACAAGATACACATAAACATTATGCATATAAGAACATGATAGATAGAGAGTTTAAAATGGGATATCATGTACTTTTGAGAGTGAATCCCAAGAAGAGCTCATTGAAGTTGGGAAGTTGTACAAAGCTAGCTGATCTAAAAATGAAGAAGACTTGAAAAACTTGAAAACTTATTGCAAGTGAATGTTATGTGTTTAAAGCAAAAGGATGAGTTTGCAACACATAAATTAAAGGATTACTTATGCAAATTACACATAGACAACAACATAATCATTGAACATAAACACATAGGCACAACAATTGATAAAGGAGTTCACCCCTCTATTGGGCTACATCTCCTGGTCCAGCTTCCAATGGATCATTATTATTAATTTCTCAAAAGTTCTCAAAAACATCTCTTACAATGCTCAAACTAACAAACCGACTGCTCCAATGGCTTCAGAGCGTCCCAAAACCCCTGTCTGGGCTCTTTCGACACCTCAATCGGTCGAAAAACGAAGAAGTTAGGCCTCCTGGAAGTTCCCCTCTTCAAGCTTATTGTCTCTGCATCTACAAAACGCACCCTTCTTGAATGAACCTGGCTCACACGCATTTTAAAGTGTGAAAACCCAGCACCGGGCGCAACTGCGCCAACGGTGCAAACCGTAGAACGATTAAGGGCGCGCCAACCCCTAACCGCCTCGGCACCTGGGCATATGGCGCATGTGACCTCGCGCGAATTAAAAGTTGGTTAACCCGTTATAACCGTGCAACTTCTTTCCCGCGCTCTGGTCATATGAAAAACCATGGGCCATATGAAATAACCCTCCCGCGCATTATATACAATGATATGGGTTACAATATGGATATATGGTATATAATACAAATCGCGCACGGGTCAATGCAATGGTCATATGTTACATAATGAATCCACGGGTCGGGGCTAGGCCTC
>SNQJ01S0077733.1:29555-66231 GCA_010110895.2 Picea sitchensis | reverse complement strand
AAAAGTATGGATCTAGGTATGGTTGATGGATTATGTCCTAGCTTGAAAAATAGGGCCCTAATAGATGAAAGAAGGTTTGATATGCATAGATCTAATAAGAATAGTGAAAGATATGTTATACCTATGCATAGAAAGAATGTTTGGACTAACAAGTGGATGAAGGATCCTAGAAAGAACTGTTTGCAGGTTAGCTACTACGATCCTAGCGGGCAGTACAGAAAGAGTTGGGGATCATTTAAAAGAAAGAGAGGATTAACCCTCTGTTACAGTTGCAGAAAACTAGGACATCTTGCTAAGGAATTTCCTAGGAGAAGACCTAGTTGTCTCTACTACAAAGCTATGGACCACGAAGTATTGGATTTCCCTAGAATGATTGCTAAGCTTGAAGGAATGAACATGGGACAAGAAAACCCTAGGGAAGATCCATAAATGGCAAAACCCCGGAAAGAATCAGAGAAAACATTGTTGCATATAAGAGAAACCTCGAATGACCACCGACATGTCATCTTATCAGATATCTTCAAAGAAAAAGAATGCCTTGAAGCAAGAATAGGAGACTTTGACATTGACTGTGTTCTAGATGAGGAAACACATGTGAATATCATGGCAGAAAGAACTTGGGAACTTTTAGGGAAGCCTGTTAATACTCCTTCATTGGGAGGAATAGGGATATTTAGAGGAAAGATGATAAACCTATGTGGAAATCTCACCAAGATATCTATGAATTCCAACATAACTTCGACAGAGGAAGATTTTGAGATTATTAAATTTATTGAGAACAATGCCCCATTTACCATGTTACTAGGAAAAGCTTGGGTTCAAAAAGATCAGGCCATAAGAAAAGAAGAAGAAGAAGTTTTAGAGCATAAGAAGCAAGAGTTAAAAGATTTTATGACTAGAAGGATCGCACACTTGATTGAAGAACAAAAGAACAGATCAAAGCTATTTAACACCAAAGACTCGGATGTCGAAGTTGCAAGAACACCAAAACACCCATAGAAGATTGAAGTACCTATTCCAGATAAAGAAGAAGCATCACTCTCGAATCTTAGGAAAGAATATCAACAACACGAAGTAACTATGCCACAAGAAGATAAGAATCAGAATGGAAAAAGGCATATCGAGACGAAGATCACTGGAAAGAAGGCTAGAAATCTAAGTAAGAAGAGATCTAAGATCGACAAGTTACAGAAGGTTCCAGAAGGAACTTCACAGACGAAAAAATTGCAAAATTGGGACTTCCCTGGGATAATAGAACAACGTCACATGGCACTTCACCATGGCGAAGCAATATAGCTATTGGGACTAATATAACCATTCGGTCAACCCTCCGAACGGGTCGAAAGACATTAATGGTCCACCACTAGACCATTGGACCGCGTTGTAACGGACAAAATAGAGTTAATGGAGGCTTCTTGCCCATTGCCACCCGTTGCAAGAGATTCGTTGCCAAGTTATCTATTTATCTCGTTGCGCCATGCCCCGAGAACACTTTTTCTAACCGTGAATATGAGCCCACAAACTTGTTGATTTTACACAAGTGCTCATTGCGCTATTTCCCTATATCATATTGTTGTGTCTAAGTTACTCCCCGAACCCGAGATTTTCAATCCCGAGCGCATATGTCGGTCGAGTTCAGCGCTGCATAGAAAGTTGTTGAAGAAGTTTTGATCGACCTCATGACTGAAAGATTCATGTCGATGTCTATAGGTGTACAATATTCATCGACGAGAATGGTGCAGGCCTCTCCGTCGACTGCTCGCAGAGCAGGACCATCCCGACCATCAGCAGAAAACAAAACCAAGCATAAAGAAAACCTTGTGAATGAAAAAATGATTCCAACCATACTGCTCGATTACATCCCGCCTCTGGTTGGCGCGGTGAACCGTGATAGTGTACCACGCGATTTTGAGTACACCATAATTATTGCGTACCTCTCGAAGGGGATACGCGCAGTTCAAACAAACCAAGACAAGATCACAGCACTAAAGTTTAGCGACTTCAACCTCAGATATCGCAAGATCTATGGCATGCTCTCCCCATACAAGTACCTGACCAAAACTAAAGGAAATAATTCGAAGATCATTCCCCAGTCCTGGACAATGAACCTCGCACAGTCTACCCTATTGAACGTCATGAAAATCCCACACTTTGGAAAACACCAGGAAGTCAATGCATGTGTCAAGATGATACTGTCGTGTTACCATGGCGGTTACTTATGGCTCGACCGCCGCATTATAGTTGACCCAACACTTATTTACAGGATCACAGGCCTGAGTATGCAAGGACCTGAACCACAGGACTTTTATCCAGGAAAAGCTGCAGATCGCACACTTGCACAGAAGATAAAGAACACCTATGGCGATGTTTAGAAGAGAATAAGAGGCTACAAGGTAGCTTCCATTTATAGTGGCGCAGTGCACCTCACATGCCAACTGATAGATGGGAATTTAGTAAGAAATAACAGACCTACATAGGTCACTGGCTTTGTTGTTGACCTCGCAGGGAATTGCGCAGAAGGCCTATAGATGAACTGGGTGAAGTACCTAGTTAACCAGTTGGAAATTGATTTCCGAGAAGCCCAGGACCAGAGTTACGAATTCCATTTCAGATGGCTCCTGGTCCTCATTGCATTTGTTTCCTAGGAGATGCCAGAAGGAGCAACCTTCCCTGACATAGATTCGTTCGAACCACTTGCCAAAAAGTTCGCCACCCTGTGGTATTCAACAGATATGAACAAACAATGGTAGTTGAATGTTGTGTTTCATACATACTACCTTCATCTGAAACGAGCCATCGAAGACAATCCTCGCACGACTCCAAATACACTTCAAATGTTCTGACCACTGATGAAGTTCAATGCATATTGACACTGCACTTACATTACAATGCGAGCAAATGAACATAAAGAGAAGCTCAAGACATATTATAAGCTTATAGAAGAAGACCTGGAGGAAATCACTAAGGAATGGTTCACTGACCTCCTTATCCCCGCCAACCCCGTAGAGATATCTGATAATGATAGCCCAGAGGACACCCATAAAGAATAGAATACACCCAGAACCAACAGACAAAAGAAGGCTGAGGAGGTCCAAAACTTAGCAACACCTCAGTGAAGACTACTTCCACGTCACCTGACTGAGTGGGTGGTGACGAAGTCGAAGCTGAAAAGAGGCCCAACAAAGTAACACCACCCAGAGACGAGGAGGACCCCTCGAAGAAGAGAAAGGTTTCCCCCCTGAAACCTTCTTCCCGAAAGAAGTCAAAATCCACCATGACCAAGATGCAGACTGTCCTCACCTCTGATGATTTTGATTTCATCATCGCAGCCCTGAACGACACCTCGCTGGAAATAGTAGAGAAACAAATGACCAAGCAGGAAGAAATGTATGATAGGATCAAAGTCGAACTTCGAGGGGTACAACAGGACCTTCAGTCCAGTCGCGCAGTATCCACTACATTGGGAGAACCAGAGTTGGTAGATGCGCCAACCCAACTCCACTGACTAGCTGATACAGTCAAAGCTCACCTCCGACGAGCACAATAAGAAACCAACCAAGCCACCCAGGCTTTGACACAAGTACAGGGAGTACCTTTCAAACAACACTGAGCTGCAGAGCAACAAATTATTGATCTCCAAGCGAAGTTCGATGAAGAAAAAGAACAGGTGCAACAAGGAAAAGAACAGTTGTTCGCATAGAAAATTGAAGTAAAAGAAATGGTCAGCAGATCACTTCGCTCTGTGACAGTCGACGAAATAAAGGCAGAGGATCAAGTCACACAGCAAGTGGAACAACTCGCAGAAGCTATCCAGTAGTTACAACAATGCATAGCATACTTAGAGCTCCTCGTAGTGCCTAAGACCCCACAGGATGTAAGGGACCAAAGAGCAACAACTGATCGAAGCACAGTTGAGAGAATAAAAGCCCTTACTATGGAATGTAAGCAACTTATTGCTCACAGTGCCCAGACCTATGAGAAACTCACAGAGAATCCATAACTAAAGGTACTGGAGTCGCATCTCCAAGAGGCAAAGTATCAAGCCAAAATGATATAGGCGCAACTGAAGCCTCTGTCAGCGGTGGAAAGAATGAAGCGCTCCCAAGAGAAATGCACCACCCAATAACAGATTCACACTATCCAGAGCAGAGTTATAGAAGTAACTCAGAGACTCCAACCTATACAAGATAAGACTACCATTTGTTCACAGAGGTAGAAGGCCAAGGAGCAGAACTGGAGCAGGTTGTTATTGCAGCTGAACAATGCCTGGATGGCCCTGTGAACGAGGTAGTCATCCAAGAGTTTGTTGCACAAGAGGCCATGGCACAATAATAAGTCGAAGAAGCTCGAGCCAAGCTCAAGGCTTTCAAAGAAGAACTACCCAGATCAGAGTGACTCGAGATGAGTCAGAGGTGAGTGTTGGGGGCTTGTTGGTCCTTGACCAAGTTTTGAGAGATCTTTGGTCAAGTTTGAACTACTTTGGGACTTCGACAGCCCGTCGAAGGAGGAGCTCAAGATGAAGCAAAGATCGCGGAATCTCGACCCCTTTTTGGGTCCTTTTTTTGGGATTATGTAACGGGTATGGGATGTCGGCCCATGGGTTTACCCATGTTTAGGCCTATTTTGTAATGTATATATAGATGTCTAGGCAATGCAAGGATATATAGAGAATACATCTATATGATGTTAGAAAAATGGATAAGTGTTAGATCTATGTGATCAAAGGATTGTAAGAGATCTATGCATACTGTTTGAAGCTTGCAGAGCTGAGTGCAAGTGACTGTAGAAGGCTTAGTGTTGTAACCTAGCTCGGGGAAGGCAGATCTAGCGAGGTGTGTGCAAATCTCCTGTCCTATGCGAACTAGTATTTTTTGGCTCTGTGCATGTAACTGATTGACTCAAGACAATAAAGAAGAAGAGTTGGTGGACGTAGACCTAGGGTGGGGGTGAACCACGTAAATGTTGTGTTGTCCTGCTTTGTGCGATGTCTTGATAGGTTTATGTATTTAATTGCTAAGTGCTTTGAAATAGATAGATAGATATGCTTATGCTTTGTGCTAATGATGTATATGGATGTAGATATGACCTATGTGAATGTTCTTAGTGTTTGAATCTACTATATTTAATCTACCTCTTTATGATAAGTGATTAGATACAACAGATCTGAGTGAATGATGCGATGCTCTATTTTATCTGCGCAGTAGAATAGTGGTAAAATATTGATGAATTGTCGATACTAAGTGCTCTGTTAAGTATTACAATCACAGATCTGTGTCCTAGCTAAAGTTGAAGACACCTGAGTCCTACAACCACCCCTAGTGAGACTTCATCTTCTTCGCAGGTGTTGCTGAAAGGGCTGGTAGTTAGGGCTTTGTTGGTTCGATGTTGTAGCATTGAACCCTTGGTCTGCCCCTGTGCCAACAGGTCGAGACTATGGGTATTGAACTAGCTTTTTATTGAAGACATCCGCAGGTTGCAATACTAGAAGGAAGCGGACATTTGCGAGCCACGGTGGGACAAAGCACAGATACCCGTGAGATTATTAAATAAAAAGCACGGATCTATTGCCAAAGATGAAAAGAAAGATCTGATCTATCATCAGTGACAAGTTGTAGGGATGAGAAGTGACTACAGGAAGGTGTGACAGTGATATGGTACAACAAAATCTTCTACAAAAATTAAAAGGTATGTTATATACTTGTTGTAGTTGGTTATTGGTAATGCCATAGGGTTTGATCATGGAATATAAAGCATGTACTCCTAAGGGTTTGTAGTCTAGTTGGTACTTTCTATATGATTCATATCTACAGTGTTATATTTCTATTTTATTGGCTTGCTATGGTTGGCACACTCCATGATATAGTTGTTATAGTACATCTTGTGATTTTCGAGTGTAATATCCCTAGGACGAACCCAATTTTAATGTAAATGAAAATGTACTTAAGCTGGTGAGATGCTTGATATCATTTTTGTATGCACCTTTCATGGCATAGTGCATGCATGTACTGCACAATAAAATGAGGAAGTGTGCACATGTAAGGATACTGCACGCAACAACTTAAGTGCACGCGATTTTGAGGTCAGGGAGCGTTTGTGTATATGATGCGTTTTTAGGCTGGTGAGCCTATTATAATAAGCTAGGATGCTTATGTTTTGATTAGGCCGGAGATACTAGATGTTAAAGGCTAGTTGTTACACATTATTTTGGTCATTCTAATGATGACATCACAGACATATGTCCAGGCTCCCAACATGGATTTTGCCTGAGAAGAGTACCTTCTTTCCTACCTTACAAAGCTTCTTTTTAGAAAGGGTCTGCAGGCTGCCCATACRACACAGTGCGRAAATCCATCATTTCCACAGGCTACCCTATAGCTGGCCCATAAGATTTCCGCAGGCTRCTATATAGGTAGGGTGCAACGACGTTCCAAAGCTAAAAGAGGAAAGAGGTTTCACGAAGTTTCTAGAAGGGGAATCTTCTAGAATGTGAGGTGGCGTCCGTATGGTTGCGATCCTACTGGTTTCTCTGATTTGGTGGGATCATCCTCATCCTTTTAACCACTTCACCTTCTCCTATATAATCGTGGGCTTCTCATGGAAAAGGTTAAGCACAATTGATCAAGATCAAGCAGAGAAATGGAGAGAGAATAGGCTGAAGATTGTGTGAAGAGTCCTATTCTTAGTGATGCTTGAGGCCTCCATTTGTCCATCAATCTTTTGTGGATCATCTTCATGTGAATTTTAGAGAAAGTATATGTGTGTGTTGGGACGAAGGACCACTAAAAGGGAACTTGCGACATCAAGGAAATTCGGTTGTATCTTCCACTTTTCATTAATATAATACAGTGACACGTCTCTTTCCCATAAAATGATTAGTATTTTATTACATGATTTCTTGATCACATGTTTAGGTTGTCATTGCATTCTACTATTATTTATTTCACGTCGGTTGGTTTGTGTTATCGCAGATCTGAAGCACTGGAGTGAATCGGGGACAACAAAGATATAAGGAAGTGATTCATAAGTTATGTTATCTATTCCTCTTTGGATAGTAAACTCAATGATTGCAACTTAGTGAAAGCGTCTTGTTCCGTCTCATTTTGTTCTAGATCCAGGTGGATCTAGGGGGATCAGTTCATGTTCGCATCTACCGATTTACAAAATAACACCGGTACACCTATTTTTGTATATGTCTCATCATTAATATAAAATACATCGTTGTGCGCAGACCGACCACGATAAAAGAGTATGGGGGACTAAACTCCACTAGTTAGGGAAAGGGAGGACTAAAAGTTAAGGAAAAGGGATAAGCTAGGGAGCTTAAGCCAAAAAGGAATATTATATTAATATTTCTTAAAGTATAAAGTATGGATAATTATTTTATCCTAAGTTCCAATGATGGGGACAAGTGGGCCAAAGTAGCTCCCAACATGACAAGTGTCAAGTTGGGGACATGCATACATATTGTGGGGACTTAGTTCATTTTCGGGGATTCTTTCCATGATTCCTTCCATCATTCAGTCATCCATTCAGCCATACCAGGATCATTCACTCACCTAGTCATCCATCCTACATACTTCCTGTCATTGTAGCTGAACCTGTATCCATAGTCATACTCATTTGTGTAGCTGGTTAGTTTGGGAGCTGGATTGAAGAAGCGGGTTGTCAGGTCCATGAGCAATTCTCTGGGTGAGAGAATTGTTGGGAATTGATTTCCTGAAGATTCTAAACTGCAACTATAGGGCTTTGAGACTTCTTGTCTAGCCTATTTCTGAAGCCCGAAAAGGAAGTGGGCCAGCCGAAGGACTGTTGAGCAGAGAAGGGACACACTTCCTGGGGTGTAACAGGCATGTGGGGAATGAGGGACTATAGGTTGTTAGTTTGAGTAGGCACCTGTGACATAGTCTTTCATGTTGTATATGAACCATTATCCTGGTTAGGAATCTCTTTACCCGAGTGGATTTTAGTCCCAGCTCGGGGGTGACCCACTGCTAAGAGTGATGAGCAATGTGGTCTAAGGCTGGGAGGTTTCTGGAAGGTCTGCACGCAGATGGTGATATTCTTACCAAGATAAGTGTCAACTGTGTGGTAAAATTACATGTTGCATTGTTATTTATGTGTGTATTTTTATGGGTTTATCTTATGTGTGTTTATAACTGTCTTTATATTTATGGGTATTGCGTGTATATGTTGCATGCATTTGTTTACTGTTATTTCAGTATGAATCTGTGCATTTATGAAATATATTTGTCTGTTTTAGTTTTATATATAATGTTCCACAAGAGTTCTTTGTGCATATATTTTAATTGAATGCAATTCGAAAAATTTATGTGGCATAGCTCAGCGGCATACTGGGTATGTTATAGTATGTTCCGCAGAGAGAACAAAAGAGTTATATTGTGTATCATGGCTCGACCTGAGCGTCCGTGGACGTTACATGGAGCATATTTGAGGCATCTTGGTTGAAGAGTGTTAGTGAATATACTGGTATAGTTCGAGGCTGCATTACAATTAGGGTTTACTATATGATGGATGAACGATTTTTCTATATCTGATGAATGGTTCATGGTTTATGTATGGAACTTGGTTGGTGAGGCATTCTTGACTTCAATTCATAGTATATATTGTTTTCATAGGGTATGTGGCATATATGATCAGATTTGAGACTACAGTGATGAGTTCGAGTATCAGGTTCAATAGTGACAATTGACAAAGGAAAACATAGTGAAGTTAAGAGAGTTACTAGTAATTTGTGAGTTGCAATGAAGAAAGTCGGGTACATTTGCGATTTGTAATTAACAGAATCACAGATACCCACGTGTTGTAGTATATACAGGTCATGGATCTGCAAGAAATGTTTGAATAAGAATCAGGTCAGTGACATATTTGAATAAGTGACAATGACAGAGGTTAGTAGTGATAGTAATAGAGGTCAGTCGTAACATTGACAAGTTTTCACATTTGGCACTTATATTTCAGGGTGGTTGGACGGGGAAATTATAGGTGGTTGTAGCCACCATCCGGTTGTAGTCAGAGAACATAGTTGGTTTTAGCAAGAGAATTGGGGAGTTTGAGTTTCCCTCAGGTTGTAGCCTAAAAATATAGGGGGGTGGAGACTCCTTCCAGTTGTAGCTGGAGAAAAATTGAAGTTGGTGCTTCCAATGAATGTAATTATTAAATACATATAAGCAAAAGCTTTCTATGGTTTTCTCCCGCATTGGGTTTCCATGTAAAAATATTGGTGTATTGTGTATGTGTGTGATTGCTCATTGTTCATGGTTCATCTATTCTGCACTTGTTGAATGATATTGGTTAATTTATCATAAATTTAACAACACTTACATATTTTGGTTAAAAAGGATCATTATTTTTCTATCACTGATTCACCCGCCCTCTCAGTAATCCAAAAATTGGTATCAGAGCAGGTTCCTTCAGGAATCCGTTTAACCACTAGAAGGTATATCATGGAGAGCAACATTATGTATAAAAATGGAATACTACAGTTTGATGGACAAAACTATGCATTTTGGAGCAGAAGGATGAAAACATATGTACAAGCTTAGGAGTTTGAGGTTTGGAAATCATTAGTAGATGGATATAAAGAACTTGTCATTCCTCCAACAAATAAAAATGGAAGGAAACTTAGTCTAAATAATTCTAAATCTAAAAATGTTATCCTGAATGGTCTGGTTGATTTGGCATATGTCAAATTTATGCATTGCAACTCCGCATAGGATATTTGGGACAAACTTCAGAATGTTTATGAAGGAGACACAAAATTCAAGGCAGCAAAGCTTCAAACTTACAAAGGTCAATTTGAACAGCTGAAGATAAAGGAAGATGAAAATATTACAGCTTACTTTTTAGGAGTTGATGAAACAGTCAATGCAATTAGAGGGTTGCAAGAAGAAGTTGATGACTCTATAATTGTTCAAAAATTACTAAGATCTATTCCAATGAGATTTGATCCTAAAATCTTAGCACTAGAAGAAAGAACATATATGGATTCAATAAGCATGGATGAGATACATGGAATATTCACAGACTATGAAATGAGAACAAAACATGAGAATCCAATTACAAAGGAAGCATCATCCAAAGCATCCAAGAAGTCAAAGAAACAAGGTAAGAAAAAGGAAAAGTCAGATAGTAGCAACAATGACATCTCAGAAGACGATGAAGAAGTAGCCAACTTCATCAAAAGATTGAAAAAGGGAACCAGACAATATAGAGGTAAGCTTCCATTGATTTGTTTTAATTGTGATGGTATTGGTCATTTCTCTAACAAATGTCCCCATAAGAAAAAGAAAAGGAATAAGAAGATGATTTAAATAGAAAACAAATATACAAATGAAAAAGAACCAAAAAGAATTTTTTCAAGAAAATATTTTTCACCAAAGAAGACAACACCTCATCATACGAATATGAAGTCAGTGAAAGTGATACAGAAAGGGTTTTATTCATGGCGGTAGAAGATTCTGATGAATAAGGCACTGAATAATAATATGAAGAGGCAAAAGTTGACTATAGAGAATAAATTTTGAGTTCCATAGAAGTTATAAGAAAGGGAAAAGAAGAAAAACAAGTCACTACAGGCAGAACTAAAAAGAAAAGAGGAAACTCAAAATTCCAACTCTGAAGAACTAGAGAAGATGATCACTAAATTAAAAATCCAATTTGAAGAAGAAAAAGGAATTGAAGAAGCACTCAAAGAACAATTGGAAGAAAAAGACGAGATCATTGGAGGTTTGGAAGCAGAGATTGTCACATTGAGGAAAGACTTTCAAAATAAAAACATGCAGAACAACTCCAAAGTTTTGGAAGAGATTATTAGCAGTCAAAGGCCAAATGATGAAAAGTTTGGAATTGGATACAACCAGACAAAAAAGGGATCAAGATCCAAAACAACATATCAAGAAACAAAACCAACAAGATATGTAGAGACAACTAGAGGAGACAAGACGTTTTACAAGGAATATCATAAAGACACTCCTCCACCCAGAAGATTCATATTTCAGAATCAACGATAGTCAAAAACAAAAAGGCCTCAAGAAGAAGAAGGGTTCATAAGAGTAAGTCATTTTAGAATATCTACAACTCCTAGGTATCAAACCATTTTTCTTGGTTTATGTTATTAATGTAACAATTCTGGACATATGGTGGTGAATTGCAGAGAAAATAATAGGAATAGAGACAATTGTGAAAATTATGCACGGAATGATTATTCAAGAAGGCCCAGTGAAACACAGAACATAAGCTACAAATTTTTTGAATCCTTAAGTACTGAGATGAAATAATACAAGTGTAAAAACTTCAGACACATGGCCAAACATTGTAGAATGTCAGCTCCTCCAAGAGAATCACAACAAAATAAAAACAATCACATCGAAGAACCTCAAAGAATATGGATAAAAAAGCAGAATTAGTTCAACAATGAAGAATGCACACTTGCTCTACAAGATAAACACAAGAAACCCGGTTGGTATGTTGACAATGGTTGCTCAAAGAACATGACAGGCGATAAGGACATGTTTCTAACCTTGATAAAGGAAATAGATGGATCAGTCTCCTTTGGAAATGATGACTCAACTAGAATCATTGGAAGAGGAAGAGTTATAATTGGAAATAAGGATACCAAGGCAGAGAATGTTCTACTAGTGGAATATATGAAACACAATCTTCAGAGTGTAATTCAAATGTGTGACCAAGGTCACAAACTTGTGTTTGATTCACATAAGTGAAAGATAAGAAAATAAGTTTCAGGAAGATTGGTTGCAACAACTGTAAGAACTTCAAGAAACATATATGTATTAAGTGAAATTGGAAATGAAAAGTGTTGTCTTGGAAAGGAAGATAAATTTTGGCTATGGCACAGAAGAATGGGTCACATAAGCTTTGATAACCTTGTCGAAGTCAGAAAAAAGAAAGCAGTCAGAGAAATGCCCCAGATCACGAAGCCAACCAACACATTATGCAAGCATTGTCAACAAGGAAAGAAAACCAAGACCAACTTCAAGTCAAAGGAATACTCCCCAATAATTACAAAGCCATTAGAAATTGTGCATACCAATCTAGTTGGACCAACTAGAACAAAAGGGTTGAAGGTGAGCAATATTTTATGTTATTGGTTGATGATTATACAAGGATGACTGCAGTTTGTTTTCTCAGGAAGAAGTCAGAAGAATTTGATAAATTCAAGATATACAAGGAAATGGTTGAAAATGAAATGGATTCAAAAATCAAATGTTTGAGATCGGATAATGGAGGAGATTTTACTTCAAAATAATTTATGGATTTCTGCAACAAGCATGGGATAAAAAGGAAATTCTTCATTTCTAGAACACCACAATAGAATGGAGTCATCAAAAGGAAGAAAAAGATAGTACAGGAAATGGCTCGAACTATGTTAATGGACTCCAAGTTGACATATGTCTTTTGGGAACATGTAGTGAACACAACAGTTCATATTCAAAACAAATTAATTCTTAGAAACGATAATGATAAAAATACCTACGAGCTATGGAAAGGAACACCAACGAATGTGAAGCACTTCAAGTTTTTGGAAGCAAATGATACATCAAAAGAGAAGATGGAAGAATTGGAAAGTTCAATTCTCGTGTGGACAAAGGCGTACTTGTTGGGTACTCAAGCACAAGGAAAGCATACAATTTTTTCAATCTAAGGCTCAAAAAAGTTGTGGAAAGCATCAATGTGACGGTTGATGAGACAAGTGGACGAAAAATAAAGGAATAAGAAAAGGATTCAATGGAACAGATTCACGAAGAAGAGTCAAAGGAAGAAGAAGTAGTAGAAGGGGAAGATGAAGAAGAGCAGTTAGAAGCAAAGGAACAAGAAGATAAATATCTTCAAGTACCTCCAAAGACACCTAGAAAATGAATACATAAAAATCATCCATCATATCATATTATCGGGAACAAAGATGCATGAGTTGAGACTAGAAGAAGAATTTGATCACCAAAAAAATTGCACCTAGCACTCTTATCTTTGATTGAGCCAAGCAGATTTGAAGAAGCCATCAAGGATGAATTTGGATAAAATCCATGGATGAAGAGTTGGATCAGATAGAGAAGAATGACACTCGGGAATTGGTTCCAAGGCCAAGGTACAAGAATGTGATCGACAAAAAGTGGGTCTTCAGTAACAAATTGAATGAAAATGGGAAAGTTACCAGGAACAAAGCTAAATTGGTATGTAAAGGATACGTTCTGGTTGAAGGTATCAACTTTGAAGAGTCATTTTCCCCAGTTTCCATAATGGAAGAAATCAAATTGATCCTCACTTATGCATGTTACAAGAATATTAAAGTGTATCAGATAGACATGAAATCAACCTTCCTGAATGGGGATCTAGAAGAACAAGTCTACATTGAGCAACCAGAAGGATTTCAATTGTCAGAGAATGAAAATTATGTTTGTAGGTTAAAGAAGTCCTTGTATGGTCTTAAACAGGCCCCCATAACATGGTATTCCAGATTAGACAGATATTTACAGAAGAAAGGGTTCATGAAAGGAAATGCATACAACAACCTCTACATCAAGGTAAATCAAGATATTATTTTGTTAATTAAAGTTTATGTTGATGATATTATCTTTGGAAGTAATGATGACAGGATGAGCTAGAAATTTGAAAAGCATATGCAGAATGAATTTGAAATTTCATTGCTTAGAGAATTATCCTTCTTTTTGGGTCTTCAGATATGTCAAAGCAACTAAGGAATTTTTATTTATTAAACCAAGTATATCAGATAAATGATAAAGAGGTTCAGAATGGAAGATTGTAAACCAGTCAATACTCCTATGCAGACCATTTGTAAGTTAAGTAAAGATGATGATTCAAAGTATACAGATCAGAGACAATACAGGTCAATGATTGGAAGCTTTCTTTATGTGACAACATCCATACCAAATGTAATGTAGGCAGTTGGACAAGTGGCACGATTTCAAGCAACACCAAAGGAATCACATGTTCTATAAGTAAAGATCATATTCAGATATCTCAAGGGTACATAAGAATTTTGTTTATGGTATCCAAAATGAAAGGATATGTCACTTATTGTCTATAGAGATGCAGATTGGGTAGGCTGCATTGATGACTGAAGAAGTACAAGTGGAGCAATGTTCTACTTGGGTGAGTGTTTGGTATCATAGCTAAGAAATAAATAATCATCAATATTATTGTCTATAACCGAAATGGAGTATATTGCAATAGCATCATGTTGTACACAATTTCTATGGATGAAACAAAATTTGACATATATACAAGTTGAGTATGATGATCCCATTCCAATATATTGTGATAATACACACACCATCAATATCTCAAAGAATCTAGTGATGCGCTCCAAGACGAATCACATTCCAATCAAGTATCATTTTCTATGGGAACATGTTGTAGATAAGAACATTCAAGTTGAGTATGGTGGGACCAAAGAACAAATTGCAGACATCTTTACAAAACCGCTTCCAAGGGAAGCCTTTGAGTATCTTCGTCAGAAACTTGGCATAGTTTCTTCCCCATAATGAATTTTGAATGTTATTCGTATATGTATTATATTTACATGAGGAATCACCATAAAGTGGATAGTTCCATTTGGGGGAGCAGTTTCAGGAAGAGTTCAGTCAGGGGGAGCAGCCCTAGGGACAGGTCATTCAGGAAGAGTAGCCACGACAAGAATTTACCTTTGCCATTGATGTCAAAGCGGGAGAGATTTATCAGATGCATGGATAGAGAGTTAGATTATTGGAGAGAGAGAACATAGGCATGTTTCCAGGGGGAGCGATGGTCACAGGGGGATCATGATCAATGTGAATTTAATGTTGCATCAGAGTGTTTCCAACAATGCCAAAGGGGGAGATTGTTGATTAATTAGGCGGGTTTTCATTAATGTCAATCCTTGAAGGAACTACAGTAGAAAATTTCGGTAGCTGCAACAGTGTGGTTAAGGAATAATGTAATGAATAGCAGCTCATTTGCAAGTGATACTATTCTAGATGGATAGTACATGTCATTCCATTTTCGGTGATATGTGGAATGTCACATAACTCCTCACGGTTAGAGATTTATGGCCATATGAATTTGGAGAACCCTCATGAGTTATCTAGAATCCCCTAAAAGGTCAAAGAAGTCAATTTATTCTAGAAGATCCTAAAAGAAGTTTACTAGTCAAATTGGTTGTAACTAGGAGTTAATCATGAGTTAAGTTGTTGCAAAAAGAAAATAATTAAAAATAAATTAGTTGCAACTAGAAGTGGTGAGATTACTATTTGTGGATAAAGTGGTTGTAAGTGGACAAATTGGTTAGAAGTGGGTAAGCCCTAAAATAAGGAAGTTGGGTAAAGGTAGTTACAAGATAACCCCTTGAGGAAGCCACTTGGAGAGTATAAATAAGAGAGCAAGGGTCCCCTATTAGCACATATTGAGCACATTGAATATCTATATTTGTGAATTTTTATGGGCAAGTATCATTGACAAATCTATAGCTGTGAGTCTAAAGTAGCGACAAAATTGCAGGTACGAAGGGTTGAGATTGTGGGTACAGAACTAGAGTTTTACTGAAGACATCCATAGGTTGCAGTACTAGAAGGAAGAGGACATCCGCAGGCCACAGTGGGACACAACGTGGATACCTGCGAGCTTAGTGAAGACAAAGTGTGGATCTGTTTCCAAAGATGAAAATGAATATTTGATCTATCATCAGTGACAACTTGCAGGGCTGAGAAGTGACTATAAGAAGGTGTGACAGTGATCTGGTACGTCAGAACCTTTTACAGAAAGTAAAAGGTATGTTATATACTTGTTGTAGTTGGTTATTGGTAATGGCTTAGGGTTTTATCATGGAAGATAAAGTATGTACTCCCGAGGATTTGTAGGTTGGTTGGTACTTGTTTTATGAGGCAAATCTATAGTGGTATATTTCTAGTGTATTGGCTTGCTATGGTTGGCACACTCCATTAGATAATTTTCATAGTACATATTGTGATTTTGGAGCATATTTGAGGCATCTTGGTTGAAGAGTTTTAGTGAATATACTGGTATAGTTTGAGGCTACATTACAGTTAGGGTTTACTATATGATGGATGTAAGGGTTTCCTATATCTGATGAATGGTTCTTGGTTTATGTATGGAACTTGGTTGGTGAGGCATTCTTGACTTCATTTCATTTTATATACTTTTGGCATAGGGTATGAGACATATATGATCAGATATGAGACTACAATTATGATTTCTAGTATCAGGTTCAACAGTGACAATTAGCAAAGGCAAAAACAGTGAAGCTAAGAGAATTACTAGTTTTCTGCGAGTTGCAGTGGGGAAGGTTGCAGACATTCGCAAGTTGTAGTTAAGAGAAGCGCGGATACTCGTATGTTGTAGTATATACAATTCACATAAATGCAATAAATTTTTGAAGAAGAATCGGGTTAGTGACATACTTGAATCAGTGACAGTGACAGAGATTAACAGTGACAATAGCAGAGGTCAATAGTAACAGTGACAGGTTGTTCACATTTGGCACTTATATCTCAGGGTGGTTGGATGGGGAAAGTATAGGTGGTTGTATCCACCTTCCATTTGTAACCGAAGAAAATTGGGGGTTATAGCCTCCTTTTGGCTATAGCCAAAGAATTGGGGAGTTGGATCTTCCCTCAGGTTGTAGCCTGGAAATATAGGGGGTTGGAGCCTCCTTCCAGTTGCAGCTAGAGAACAAAGGAAGTTGGTGCTTCCAATGAATGTAATTCTTAAAGACATATAATAAAAATAATTATGTGGTTTTCTCTCGCATTGGGTTTCCATGTTAAAATATTGGTGTATTGTGTATGTGTGTGATGGCTCATTTTTCATGGTTCATTTATTTTGCACTTGTTGAATGATATTGGTAAATTGATCATAAATTTAACAACACTTATATATTGTGGTTAAAAAGGATAATTATTTCTCTATAACTGATTCACCCCCCCTCTCAGTAATCCCACAAGGTTAACTAGATTTGAAATAATATCCAAAGCTTCAGACATGTGAATTTTTGTGAACAAATAAATAACATAAAAACCAACCAGAAGGTCTTGTTCATCAAGGTGAAGATCTAGTTTTATGAATGAAATTAGTAGAACCTTTAATCAAAGTGGTGTTTTGTCTTATAAAGGGATGAAGTTTCTTATATAAGAATCTAGTTGAGGCATTGGTAGAGGCACTAATGGCACTAAAAATGGGTCTAAGAGGGATGTCTTTCTTATGGATATTGGGTTTTCCATAAATTGTAGGAGGATGAGGGCTATGGGGAAAAATATTTTTCTTTATACTAGGGTTAAGAAAGATGAATTAATATATTCTATAACTAAATTAACGATTTGTCTCAAGGGATTCTTAGAGAGAGGTTTATGTGAGGAGAACTACAAGTATTCAAATAATTTTGTCTCATAATCCAACGTGTTCGTGATTATAGTTTTTTTTTCCTTTGTTGGAATTAAGGATAACAACATTAGGATTATCATTAAGGTGATGAAGGGTGTCAAATACTATCGAATCATCCAAATATACTTCTAAAGGATTATGTATCTAATCCTTGAATTCTATAATGACGATGGTTGATAACATTGTTAGTGCATTCTTTAGCCCAAATGGCATGAAATTATAGGCATAAGATCTCCATTATATCGTGAATATCATTTTATTTTTTCCCTCTTCAACAATTTAGAATTGGTGATGGGTGAATCCATGAAGTTTAGCCGCACTTTTTGGAAATCTAGGCACGTGAAAATGGCCCATGCAAACCTTTGATCAAGGTTTGACTTGCATTGAGGTTTTATTCCCTCAGTAGAGGTTTCAAACCTCAATTGAGGGCTTAAAATCTTGTTGACTGATAGTTTTAAACCAAAATCAACTATTTGTCTCAAAAATACCTCGATCAAGGGTTTTAAAATACGTTGATAGAGGGCTTGAAAGTCAAGAATCTTGTCCCATTTTCATAGGTATTCATGGAGCTATAAATTCCAAGAGGTCAAATATGTTCATCACTTCCATGGAAGGTGGAAAACTTGGAGCCTATAGATTCATCATTGAATTCTCTATCCAATGACATATAACTTTCTCATTTTTTATTTCATACAAGATTTTTTATTTTATTTTTCTAAAACTTATACAAACTTTTTTTCTCTGTATTGAAGGCCCACAAAGAAAAATATGTACCTAAAAACTACACAACCAAAAAATTATGAAAACTATGTAGATTCTCTATGGATGTTTCCTATTCAAAAGGGTATTTCTAGTTTTTCATTTTACATAAACAAGAGAAAAAAAGTTGTTGGGAACACAAAGGTGTATAAAATGCAATTGAAATATTAATTTGTTGGGTTCGAAAAATAATAAAAAAAACACATTTAAAACAAAAATCAAACAGTTTTTTTTGGGATCAAATGTACTATATATATATAACACGGAATTAAGTGTTGGGAACAAAATTCACTTCTTAAGTTTTCTATAAATTTGTAAGGACAAGCATTTCATTAAATGTAAATTTGACACATTAAATGATATTGATATTGTCTCATAATACAAAGCGTTCATGATTATAGTTGTGTTAACTTTGTTGGAATTAAGGATAACAACAATGGGATTATCATTAAGGTGACAAAGGGTGTCAAAGACTATCTAATCATCAAAATATAATTCTAAGGATTGTGTATGTAATCCTTGAATGTTATAATGGCTATCCTTGAGAACATTGTTGGTGCATTATTTATCCCAAATGGAATGAAATTATAGGCATGGGATCTCCATTATATCATGAATATCATTTTATTTTTTCCCTCCTCAACAATTTATACTTGGTGATGGGTGAATCCATGAAATTTAGTCACACTTTTTAGCAAGCTAGGCACGTGAAAATGGCCCATGCAAACCCTTGATCAATATTTGACTTGCATTGAGGTTTTATTCACTCAATAGAGGTTTCAATCCTCAATTGAGGGCTTAAAATCTTGTTGATTGAGAGTTTTAAACCAAAATCAACTATTTGTGTCAAAATACCTCAATCAAGGGTTTTAAAATACATTTATCAAAGGTTTTAAAATACCTTGATAGAGGGCTTGAAAGTCAAGAATCCTTCCCCATTTTCATAGGTCTTCATGGAGCTACAAATTCCAAGGGGTCAAATCTCTTCATCACTTCCATGGAAGGTGGAAAACTTGGTGCCTATAGATTCATCATTGAATCCTCTATCCAATGACATATAATTTTCTCATTTTTTATTTCACACTATTTTTATTTTTATTTTCTAAAACTTATAAAAAAAAAATCTCCGTAGTGAAGCCCCCCAAAGAAAAATACACAACCAAAAAATTATGAAAAATATGAATATTCTCTATGGATGTTTCCTATTCAAAAGGGTATTTCTAGTTTTTTATTTTACATAAAGAAGAGAAAAAAAAGTTATTGGGAACACAAAGGTGTATAAAATGCAATTGAAATATTAATTTGTTGGGTTTGAACAATAATAAAAAATATATTTTTCAAAAACCAATTCAAACAATTTTGTTAGCATCCAATGCATTATGTGTAGATAGTGATTATATGTGAGTGTGTGTGTGTACAACACACACACACACACTGAATTAAGTGTTGGGAAAAAAATCACTTGTTAACTTTTCTATAAATTTGTAAGGACAAGCATTTAATTAAATGTAAATTGGACACGTTAAATGATATTAATATGTTTTGAAAAAAATATCAATATAAAGAAAACACAATTCCCTACAAATTATTCTTTTAATGAATGCCAAAATTCACAACATGTTTATATGTTTTGAGGGATTCAATTTAAAAATATGTAAAATGTCAAATTTTCATTGCCACATTTCACTAAAAAGTGGAATATATCTTCATGGAATCACCCTAATATGTAGAGAACACATTTATGATTGAGTATTCTTTCTTCCTTGCTACATGGTTCACCACTTCATCACTAAATGATGTTGGGAATGGGTCATGGATGCAAGCCACATTCATTCCTATGAAATCTACACATACTTTAATCTCACCCTTTCCTATTTTCTTGTAGTGGATAATTATTGACTTATCTAGTTGGATTCTTATACTAAGAAGATAAATCCAGATTCTATCATTTTTTCAATCTCTTCTTTGATTTTTTTTCTTGACTTTTGGGTTAATCTTGTAGGGTATTTTTTTTATGAGCTTGGCATCCAAATTAAATTTTATCTGAATTTCATAGACTCATTTAATGCCTATTAGTTCTATAAATTTATGTGGAAAGAGATCCTTATACTCCTTAAGAAATGCTTCGGGAAAAAAAATCACTTGTTAACTTTTCTATAAATTTGTAAGGAAAAACATTTAATTAAATGTAAATTTGACACACTAAATGATATTAATATTTTTTGAAAACAAATATCGACAAAAAGACAACAAAATTCCCTACAAATTATTCTTTTACTAAATGCCAAAATTCAAATGTATATGTGCTTAGAGAGATTTAATTTAAAAATATGTAAAATGTCAAATTTGCATTGCCACATTTCACTAAAAATTGGGACATGTCTTCATGGATTCACCCTAATATGTAGAGAATCGGTCTGCAATTGAGTATTCTTTCTTCCCTGCTACATGGTTTACCACTTCATCACTAAATGGTGTTGGGAATGGGTCATGGATCAAATTCATTTCCTAAGAAATATACACATACTTTAATCTCACCCTTTCATGTTTTCTTGTAGTGGATAATTATTAGCTTAGCTAGTTATATTCTTCTACCAAGAGGATAAATCTAGAGGCTATCATTTTTTCAATCTCTTCTTCGATTTTTTTTCTTGACTTTGGAGTTAATCTTGTAGGGTATTTTTTTGGGCTTTGCATCCAACTTGACTTTTATCTTAGTTTCATATAAGACTCCTTTAATGCCTATTAGATCTATAAATTTTTGTGGAAAGAGATGCTTATACTCCTTAAGAAATACTTATAGTTTTCAAAAAAAATTATAAATTGATAGCACATTATGGGGATATTAAGAACAACACATTCTTTAGTCAACTGATAAATATTCAACAAAGAGGTCCAATTATAGAACACATTCAACAATTCCAAAAACTAAGTCTCGGTGTAAAGAACATCTCAAGGGATAATTTGTTGGATCTTTTTATGGGCACTTTAAAGGAGATCATTGAACAAGAGGTGCATCTCTTGGAACCTAAATCCCTAGAGCATGCTTTCATTTTCACAAGGAAAGTTGAAAGTAAACATATGGCTACTAGAAGAGTGGTCACTAACAAATATAGAGTGAACCATGTCTCCTCTCCTAACCCCACTCAACCGACAAGGTTGACACCTTAGAAAATGGATGAAAGAAGAGCAAGGGACTATGTTTCAAATGTGACAAAAAGTATACTAAGGGGCATAAATGCAGTGAAAAGCAAGTGTTCTACATAGACATTGAGGAGGAAGAAGATCAATAATTGCCACCATCACAAGATATAGAAGTAGAAGAGACTACTCCAATGATATCTTGTCATGCATTGGTTGACATCAATTCTCCACAAACCCTAAAGATATAAGGATATATAAGAAATAAAAAGGTAACAATGTTGATTGATTCTAGCAGTATCCATAACTTCATCAATTAAAAATTAGCAAAACTTCTAAATTTCCAACATCAATTTTTCAAGTAATGATTGTAGATGGAGGTATCATAGATTTTTTATGGAAGTGTCATAGTATTAATCTCAATATGGATTAGTTAGTTGCTTCTCCTTTGGGTTAGTTAGTTTCTTGATTTTTTTTTCTTTTCTTCTTTGTTTTATTTATATTTTTGTCTCTGCAAGTGATTTTAGACCTGTAGCATTTAGTCTTAGGCTTTAATTCATAATTTTCCAAGTATTTTTGGAAATTTTAAGTTACATACGCCTATTTACGTAAGTATAGTAGAGTATACACACTCCTTTATGAAGGTATAAGCACATACATATGCTTGTTTCTGTGGAAACATATGTGTATCTATCTTGGGAGGGAGTATTTCTTCTTGTTCAGTCTTTTCAAGCCCCGAGTTTGATATTTGGGGGGTCTTTTTGACTCTCTAGGTTATCTGAAGCTTGTTTTAGTCTCAGAAAGTAGTTGAAGTTTTAAATTAAAGAAAAAACAAAGTTTTTAGTACTTCTTTGGATTCTTTAGCCCTTTTTTATTTGCATGGTTTTATGAAAGGTTTTCTTTTCATTTATTTTAGTTTCTTGATTTTTCTGGGCGATCATTTATGAAGTGTGAACTTCTTGATCTGATTCTTCTGTTTTTCTTCCCTCCATTTCTATTTTTAGGCAAAGAAAAATAAACTTTTCCTTGTTTTTCAGTCTTTTGTTTGGTTTTTGCTTAGTAGCAAGAAACAAAAAATATAGTTTACTTCATGTAGATCAGTTTCATTTCTCATTTGTTGTAGTGCATTTGTCAATGAAAATAAAAAATATCTCATTCTCAACATAATTCTTTCTTTTTGCATTCACATTGAAAAGGTAGTTTCATTCATGAGCATCTAGGGTTTCTTAGGTTTCATCAAGTAGTGAGTTTTCATATTGAAAGGAAAAATTCGTAGTTGTGCATTTTTCATTAAAAGAGGAAAAGAATCGCAGTTCAAACATTAAAATATTGCATTGACATTGTTCATTTTTCACTATATACATTGAATAATAAGTTCAATTATAATATGACAATGTTCCTACAAGTTCTTTTCCACAAGAGTCTTTCAAAATCACTCTTTTCACCACCATTCCCTGTGAGTAAAGAACAACCACAAAAATGAACGATTATTTAAAAGTAACTAGACTTTTTATTATAGAACACAACCTAGTCTAAATGTAGGGCCTTGGAACACAATTGGAGAGTAAAATCTTCAAGGCCGCTCAAACTTAAAAATGGATTTTTTTTTAAGGAGTGATCAAAATCCAATACCAAATAGATGTTTCCGGAGAAGCTCCTCTAACACAAGATTCAAATTCTAGGTTGCATAAAGATAATTGAAGGAGATATCTCATCTTCCACTCGTTTGAACGTTTGTGGATTGTTTCATATTTGAGGGTTTCTTGAGTACCACTTTGGCCCCTTAAGGTGCTAATGTTATTGGGAGCTTAGGTATTTTCTATCCTACCCATACATGCAGTTCAAATTAACGATGGTTCCCTCCAGGATCTGATTTCTAATTAGTACCACAGTTTCCTTTCCTAAGTTCCACATGGGTGACTGTGAGGGGAAATATCATAGTACTTGTGTTATAACTTAAATTCCGTCAACAAATGGTTACATGAATCTAGAATGTCCAAACACTTATTAGTTCACCGACAACCCTAAAAAAGCATTTCCAAAAGGCATAAACTATACAACTAGTTATAAAATTGACATGTGCATAAACACTACAGGAAGCGCACGCACGTGCGCAAGACAAAAAATCCAAAAGAGCACACATGCGCCCAAAGCGCGACTATGTATGATAAAAGATGTGCACTCATGTGAATGACACATTTATGGTTCTTGTTGGCCCCTCACCCACTTCTGGTTCATCTCCCAAGTCGATTTTACCCTCAAATCCGAGATGAATCCAAGTGGGGGGCTGGTCAAAGACCTAAGGGTTCCCTAAAGGGCCCCTTGTTCACACTAAAGACCGGCTGGATAATGCCTCAAAGATTTGCTATAAAAAGAGGCCATGGGTGCACTATGAATTCAAGAATATCATTGTATTGTTATGATGCCTCTATTCTCCTTCAAGGAACCTCTTTCCTTCTTGGAGCATACTAGCATCATCTCATTAAGCTATTCACCTCACCTCTTGAGGGAATAAGCTTGGGTTTATTCACCATTCACTTTCTAGTTTTCCATTTCTAAGAAGATCTCTCACATAGGGGACTCAATATCCCTCCCTAGGAGGAAGAGGGGATCCATAAGTCCCCCTTTTCTCTTTGGTGTTTGCCCACTAATCTAACCTCTCCATTGGTGGCATGAATATTAGTTAATTGTTTGATTGATTTTGGTTCTAATTTCCTTATGCATTGTAGTTTCATTTCTTTAGTTGTTATTAGCTTAGTTGTTTTTTTATTTCATGTGATTGAGTCATTTGTTTCATACACTAAATTTTGTCCTGTCCAGCAGACCCAACTGGACTTGCAAGTGTCCCTCTTTTGCTCATCCAAGTGGAAAAAAGGATACAACAGATTGGTGACCATACTGGGGATAAGGTATCAATTTCCTCCCTATTTGGGTTGTTTGAGAACTTATTTTTGACCTATTTTCCTTTTAGGGATCATAACCGGCCTAGCCCAATCTACAAAGAGCTGAATTCAGAGCTAGAAGAGGAGAATTTCATTTAAAATTTTCCTCTCGGACATGTATCAAAATGTGCGTGGGTTTCCCAGCCCACATGTGCACCTTCTGAGCATTGTGTGCCAACAACACTGTGTTTCTCAGTGCATTCTATGCACAGTGCACCAACAAGTCCTCGGTTCTCTTCGCATGGGTGCCACATGTGTGTCTGTCTAAACTGTGACCTGCGCATCTATCTAGAGTCTTGAAATTGTAAGATATTTTTGTGATTTTTGAAGGCCCCTAGCCTTCAAAGTCTTCTTGTTATGCAATTTGTAAATGCACCACACTTAGATTCCCTCTCCACATGAAGGGTTAGTCAAAACATAGGCACTTAGGAGGTTAAAAACAACCATATTTCTCCTCTTTTTCTTTCATTTTCCACATGGATGGCTTGTTTTGATTGTAAAAGCTAAGTTGAAATAATTTACTTTCACATATATAAACACTTGCATTGGGACCAGAAATCAAACTTCAATCATTGAGTATGCTCTTCTCTCGCACCATAGAGAGATCTCGAGAATCAGAAAAATGATTGAGGGAAGGTTTCATCTCCCTTAAAAAAAATATTTAGGAGAGGACAAAGCCCCCCTAGGGCCCCTCTTAGTTTCTTTTCAAAACATATTAAATTTGTAAGGGCCCATACATTCCCACATGTTGCAAAGATAGGATAGTTTTCGAAGCTACTTTCTTAGTTTACATCACTAGGGGAGTTTAAAGATTATTGTAACGGGCCCATACATGCCCACATGCACACAATATAGGATAGTATTTTGAATCTTTCTTAGATTAAATCACATTAGGGAGTTTAAAGGATTGGTAAGGACCCACATGTCCACATGCTAGTTCTTTAGGGACTTTAAATTTTCACAAGGTTGTACCAATGGCATCTAGTAACATAGGTAATCAAGACTTGTAAGGACCACATGAAGTCCACATGTTGCAAGGTGACACCTAACTTATTAAAAATTTGGCACATTTTATCACTTGTTTCACACACAAAGTCACTACTCACTCACATAATTTCATCTCGAATTGTGGAGGTTGAAGTAGGTCTCCTCCAAAGGGATTTTGAAACGTCCCACTATTTCTTGACGAAATTATCCACTCCCACTTAATTCAAACGAGATTAGTTTACACCCCCAATCTCTCAAACAACCACATCTAATTTTTTTCTAAAAAATCATTAAGTTTTCCTCCACAGAAGGTGCCAAAAGTAATTCTTTAGTCTAGGTAGGATCTCAGGGATAGGAATCCAAATAACTCCCCGTTATCTGATTCTCACATCTTCAAACATTAGAAGTTGACAAATAACTTTAAAATCCTCCAAGTCAAGTGTTTCTAACACCATAAGGTAGTGAGATACTCGTCAAGGATCGAAGTCCAAGGTTCCTTTGTTCTGTGCGTCCCCCCTTGAGGCACCCACCTCTTGGAAGGGATCCATCCCGTGACCCATTTCTGAGGCCGAAAATCTAAATGTTGCACTTTGACTGAGGTACCTAGTGGCCAAATTTTAGGACTTCTACCTAGGTGGAAATTGTGGGCTGCAATTGCACCTTGATCGGATTTTGTGTGGCTATTGGGAAATATCACCATCTCTTTCGGGATATACACCCTCTACCCCTCATTATAATTGATTATTTCATCTGTCACTAGTTCCTCTTTTGGTGGATTCAGACCCCACCGTTGAGTGCTATTGGAAGGTCCAGTGCTATTTGAGAGGAAGGATGTTACGTCTCTACAGGACACAAGCATTTGTTTTCTTTGTTCTCCCACGTGAACAAAATCCACCTACCCACATGAATACTTCTTTTCAATTGATTTATGTATGATTCTCTCTTGATTACATGTGATTGTGAGATATATTGTGAAAGTCCTTATTCTACAAAATCTCTTGTTCATTTGCTTCTCTCATCACCATTTTGCACACATTCCACTTTGCTAGTTGGACATCATAGGGGACCCATAGAATCCCCGTCGTTCCAGACGTTTGAAAATCTCCCTCTTATACTAGGAGGATTTCCTAGTTTCGCCAACTCACCGGCCCAACCATCTCACACCCCTGTGAGTGCTACCATTTTGGGATCAACTTTACTTGGTTCCACTTTACTTGGGTCCACTTCCCAAGGTCACCCATCCAATATCTCTCCTTCACAAGGAGGCAGAGGGTACACTTCTTCCCAAGGGATAAGTACACCCCCACCAAACCCCCCTCAAGGGTCARGTCCACTACCTTCTCACACCATGGCTGGAACTAATCCTCCACYGACACTCCACATGTTGTATTTGGACTCCCTCAACACACCGGATCTGAGTAAGCTCATGAATGATCCTATATTGCATGACCCCACATGGCCTGCAATGCCTACCAAACTACCTTCGGACATTCCCAAGTTCGAAGGAAAGGTGGGAGAAGATCCCACCAATCATATCATGACCTTCCACTTATGGTTCTCTTCAAACAACATCACGGATGACTTCGTCCGTCTAAGGTTATTTCAGCACACACTCACAGGTCCATCCACCAAATGGTATGTGGATGAAAAATCAGGGTCCCATGTGACTTTTGAATCATTGGCCAAAACATTTGTTACCTTCTTTCAACTACCAATTCTCCATGACAATGGTCTAGAGCTGCTTTCTGAGTTTAAACAAACCTTACCCACACATATCACCGACCACATTCACGGATGGCATCGACAACGTAGTTTATGCAAAGAAGAAACCACCAAAGGAAAATGACTCGATTGGTTTCTCATATCACTCGTCCCTCTCCTTGCCAAAGATGTGGCCTCCACCTTCCCTCAAAATGAAGAGGCATTCATTAGCAAGGCTCAACAATATGACCTCATTTATGAACAGTCGGGATACTTATACACAATACTACCTAACGCCCTGAGACTCATACCATTCGACCAGGACAAACCTGATATGTCTCACTCAACGGATGGATTGATTGGTACCACAACACACCACAACCTGTACATCCAACCACCACCCATGTACGATACTCCCCAATATCCACCAATGTATGGAGGACCCCCTTGTTACCCTCCCCCCTCTTATCAACAACCATACCCTGCCATCCTCTCTCCACCCATAAGTGGACCCTCATCGGCACCCATGATGCACCTGACTATTCAACCAAGTTCCGGTACCCCCTCTACCTCAGCTTACACCCTGAGTACTAGTGAAAGTGCTACGCCTTCCTATGTTCCCTATGGATCATTGCCACAAAATAATCTTTATTTTCCATTTCCTGGTCCTCCACAACCCATTGCTCCTCCACAAGGACAACCAAACAATGGGGTTAACTTTGTTCAGCCCTCTCCCATTCAACAATTTTAAAATTTTGAACAAAAGAATACGGAAAATCCGGCCCATCAGACGAATAATGCGAAAAAGAAAGGAAAAAACTGAAACAATAATAACTCAGGACCAGGGGCCAATAACCCCCAACAAAATCAAACTGTTGGGGGCAAACAGAACCAGGGAAACCAAAACCGCCAAGGGGGAAATAAAAACAAACTCCAAGGGAGGAACAACAACAACAAACTTTGGAAAAACTTCCCTTATGCTCTGTGCGGTGAGCATAGCCATTATACTCACCATTGCCCCAAAATTTCTGATTTCAAACAGATGAAATATTCCATGAATGCGCCACATCCTCCAGCGCCGCATGCCCCTCAACATGCCCCACAACAGTATTTGCAATAACCACCACTGGCAATGTTGCAAAACCCTATTCCACACCAAGGTGTGATGAATGCCCAACAAGAGATGCATCCTGCCCCACTCAAATGGGATAGTATCAACTCCTTGGAAATCCAGTGGATCACACTATCCTCCTCACTAGTGAAGAAGAAATCCCTCTACAAACGCGCAATCATCAATACAGTGCACCCCTTGAAGTTACTCCCACCACTTCAGAAGAAAATCCAGTGACATTCAGACAACCTTTAATGATTCCACGCCTTAACACTAAACCACCCATTTGTATCCCTCGCATCCCATTATGATGGAAGGCCAACAACCCTCAGGCTAGGGCGACACACAATTAGAGTTTGGTTGATGACTTGGCGCAATATCCTACAACCATGTCGGTCTTGGAGGTTATCCAAACCTGTCCCACTCAACATAAATCATTTCTTTCCTCCTTGGGGGCAGTCAACCCTGTTGATTCTAGACTCATCAAATTTGATCTAGATTGTGGGGAACATCGTCTCCCCGCTTTGGTAGCTTTCCAGATACCAGTCAAAATTCAGAACATCACAGTTCATCAATGCATCATTGATGAAGGTGCATCCACATGCATCATGTCCAAAACAGTATGGCAAAAACTTGGCTTCCCTGAGCTAATACCATCTGCCATCACTTTGAGAGCTTATGATGGACAACCATCCTCTCCTGAAGGACTCTTTCAAAATGTCTCCATTGAACTCGGGGGCAAAACCATTCTTATTGACATTGAAGTTATCGACACTCCGCTTGATTACAACATATTGTTTGGACGTATTTACATGTACAATATGAAGGATGTGGCCTCTTCTGTGTTTCAAACGATGATGTTCCCCCACAACGAGAAGATCATCACCATGGACCAAGTTTCACATTACGATCCTAGCCATTCCTCTAACATCGATAACATCCTACCTCTTGTCCACACTAATTCTGATGCCTACCCACTCATAGAGATGGCCCCAATAATTTTCAAAGACCCATCCTTGTTGGGGACATACCATGGAGCATCTCGACTCATACACCCCTTGACACAAGTGGGTGTTGTATCTTCCAACGGAACTGACAATGGAGATACCATTCCTCCCACAGAGGCTTCTCCACTGCCTGGCGTCCCACTAGTGGAAGAAATCCTACCTCAGGAACACCCTGAGAACCCTCTGACACCACACACCCCCGATTTCACCCTCCCCCAGGGACAAATCCCAGTTTGGGAGACAATCCCCCAAGACATTACTCAAATTCCCTTCTTCTACACCCCATTGGGGGTACAATATTTCTAGGTAGCTGCAACTCTTACCCTTCCCAACATGGTGCTCACCATTTTGGTATGGTATCTACACCCACCCGCGATGGTTCCTCAGCCATCCCTCCCTCCCCCAACGGAGGGAATCCCGATGCATATTTCAGCCCTAACTCCGATGACACCACCCACACCCCCACTTGCCCGCACCACCGCTACGGTTGGGGTTAGACGAAAGAAGAAAGAGACCACCACTCCACTTCCTCCCCGAGTTCAACCTCCATATGCACTATGCGAGAGAGAATGAAACCCCACAAATAGATGTCCCTCTCTCCCCGAGTTACGCAATCCGATCCAACTCCCTCGAGTGACCACACTGCTCATCGCTTCACCAAGCACACCTAGTACTTCCACTGCATCCCCTACTATAGGCAGTAAAGGGTTGTGAACCATATTTGCATGTGCCATCTATTCAGAGTATGGCGACTACACTCACCATTTCCCTGCACTACCTCAGTTTTGATAGACGCTAACGGTAGTACACCAAATATTTTAGTAGGATCCCTCTCCACCAACGTCATCGAGTACTCACGAAACTAAAATCCATTATGTCACGACCTCAGTCAATGAATGGATGAGGTGCCCTTGCTCTCTTTGTGAATCACTTGATCATCTCACATACTAATGTCCTACGATCATTGAATATAGGCTTCGTCAAATGGCCCTTATCCAAAATCCTCCAACCACCTCAATTCTCGTGATGCAAGTGATTCCCCCTATTCCATCTCCATATACTGTCCACATCACCTCCCTTGAACCTGAGTCACTTCCCACCCCTTCACGGTTCATGGATAGACTGACTGAGGATTTTCCCCCAAATCCCCCCAACTCTCTGGTTCATTTTCCCCAAGAAATATTACCACCGACCACAGTTTTTAACCCACAGTATTGGAATTTTGGTTTATGTCAAGCACACCATCACACCATAGTGGAGATTCCCTCTCTACGTCTTCACTACCTTAAGACAATCACGCGGTGAAAGTCACCAATGTTACTTCCCCGGATTCCCTATATTATCTCACTTTCCACTATGACGAAGATATCCTAGAGGAACTAACTACAACCAATTGCCCATGGAATGCACTCCATCACAGAGTTCTCTTTCTCTCACATGAAGCCTTTGACCCTCTTATTCAAGCCTCCATATGTGCAATCGAAACAAAGGATTTCATTCCATATGGGCATACAGATTGGTTCAAAAACCCTATCCCTGCCCCTAATGATTTTGAAGAAAGAAACATGGCCAACATTTCCCCCACTGTCAAAATTGATATTTCCATCGAACCTAGAATCGTAGAAGAAATCACCATTGGCACCGCATGTTCCCCTGAGGAACTCAAAGCTTACAAAGATCTCTTTCAGGAATACCAAGATATTTTTTCCTGTTTATACACAGAGATGCCCGACCTCGATCCTTCTATCATCGGATGTCGCATCAACACATGGCCAAATATCACCCCTATACGACAAAAGAAACGCCCACTACACCCATCCAAAGCAGCGACTATCAAAGACGAAATTGAAAAACTACGCACTGCAGGGTTCATCTACCCCATCACATACACGTCATGGGTCTCGAACCCTGTCCCTGTCAACAAAACACAGGGCACTATTTGCATCTGCACCGGCTTTCATGATCTCAATCACACTTTTCCCAAAGACAACTTCCCAACGCCTTTCATCAACCAAATTATCGATGACTGTGTTGGCCATGAGGATTTGTCCTTCATGGATGGGTTCTTTGGCTACAATAAAATCCAGATTCATCCTCCAGATCGATATAAGACTACATTCACTATCCCATGGGGTACTTTTGCTTATTGTGTCATGCCTTTCAGACTAAAAAATGTAGGTGCGACATTCCAACGGGCCATGAATTACGTTTTCCATGATCTCGCTCGCATTGTCCTTGCTTACTTGGACGACCTCACCGCTTGATCCAAGAAATGAACTCAACATATATATGACTTATGGGTCATCTTTCAACGATGTCAACAGTACAATATCCACTTGAACCCCCTCAAGTGCATATTCTGCGTCACCACTGAATGCCTCCTTGGGTTTATCATCTCCCAACATGGCATCACTTTGGACCCCTTCAAGTTCTAAGAGATCACATAAATTCCACCACCTCGGAATTTACGCCAACTACAGAGCCTACAAGGAAAAGCCAACTTTTTACGACGCTTTGTTTCAGATTATGCCACTCGCGTGCAGGGTTTCATTCGCCTATTGCGTCACGATATCCCATTTCGATGGGATGAACATGCCCAAACTACTTTTGATGATTTAAAAGAATCACTCTCCAACACCCCTTTGATTAGTCCACCTGACTATGAGCGCGATTATATCCTCTACATGTCAGCCTCAGCCGTATCAGTAGTAGGAGTTCTCGTCCACCTAGGGGATGATGTCCATGAGCATGTCATTTACTACATCAGTATAAACCTTTCAGGGCCACCCCTGAAGTACAATCATGAAGAGAAACTTGCCCTCGTAGTTGTCCTTACAGTCCAGAAATTGCATCATTATATTTTGCTTTGCACTACCAAAGTCATGGCAAGTTCCAAACCCATGCCATACTTGCTTAGTCGACAACAAATTAATGGTAAATTTTCCCGATGGATCATCATCCTCCAGGAATACGACCTAGAATTTTCAACTCCCAAAAGAAAGAAAGCACCCGTCCTCACCGAGCTCATCATGACATTTCCCTTTGACAATAAAAATGCACCCATCAATACATATTTTCTCGACGAACATCTCTTCTACATCCCCTCGGATGACTCCTGGTATGGAGACCTCCTTGTCTACCTTCAAACATAGAATTTTTGAACCCATCACTCCTGAGACGATCGTCGGTGCATTCACCATCAGGCTACTCAATATCTTCTTATCGATGACATCTTATATCGACAAGGGGTTGACACCGTACTCGATCGATGTTTGACCATCGACGAAGTCGACATAGTCTTGAATGATTGCCACAACAACACCTGCAATGGCCACCTCTTAGAGATTTCCACTTCCTAGAAAATCATTTGAATAGGCTACTTCTGGCCCATATTGTTTCATGACTGCATCCATGCTGTGAAGCGATGTGACAAATTCCAGCTTTATGCAAACAAAGCACAAGTACCACCCGCTCTTTTACATCCCGTCATCACTGTTGGTCCCTTTTGCAAATGGGGCATCAACTTCATGACTTGCAACCCTCCATCTATCAATGGGCACAAGTACATTATCTCCATAGTAGATTACTTTACCAAATGGACCAAAGCCATGCCTACCTTCAACAACACTGTTGACACAACAACATGTTTTTTCTTTAACCATTTCATTTCCCGCTTCGGATTCCCACTACAGTTAGTCTCCGATCATAGTAAACAATTTGAGAATGAGATATTGTTGAACTCTCCTCAAAGTTAGGCTTCTCCCACGAGTTTGCCTCCCCATACTACCATCAGTCCAACGACCAGGTCGAGGCTGTCAAAAAAGTCCTCAAAATCATGTTGCAGTGCATAGTTAACAAACATAAAACCAATTGGCATCATATGTTGTTTTCATCACTATGGGCTTATCACACGGCAGTTAAAACTGCCACTGGTTTTACACCATTTCATTTCATCCATGGGGTCGAAGCTACTCTCCCCATCGAGTGAAAAATTCCCACTTTATGCACCGCCATCAAGCTATTACCTGACATTGCTCCAATGGAGCAGCACTTGCTGAACTTAGAGTCACTGGATGAAGACCATCGGTCTTCATTATAGAAAATAAAGGCAGATAAACAACATTCGAAGGCCACCTTTGACCGCCATGTCAACCTTCGCTCATTTAACGAAGGAGACCAGATCCTCACCTACAATATTGCTCACGATACCCTCGGTCATGGAAATTTTGAGTCATTATGGCATGGAACCTACATCGTCCAACACTGCCTCACTAAAGGCACATACATCCTGGCCTCTCAAGGAACCTGTCAATGGGTTGTACTTGAATAAATTTTATGCCTAAGCGTAGTCATTCTACACTAGGATTTTTCTTTTTTACACATTTGTAGAGTTTTTAGTCTTTTGTTTCCCCTCCATTCCTTATGTCTGATCTACCATTTGTGTTATTGACATATGTCTCCTCCATCGGCCTACCACATCGGTTACGCTGACAGAGCTAGCTGATGGACACAGAATCTTGCTTCGACCGCTTGGGCCCTCTATACCCCCTCACATGAACTGCTCCACTCTAGCGTCATATGTTTGGGCACAAAAACCAACAACTAAGAAGATTACACAACTGGCATTGACCTCCTTGTCGAGGCAAGTTACCGCCATATTCGTCACCTTAGCATCTTACTAGATTCCCAACTTGTCGTCCTGCAACTCAACAATGTGTACCGTGTCCGCGATCCTTGCCTCTTCTGCAAATACCTGCAAGTTAGACTCTTATCTCAACATTTTGATTCGATTACATTTTCACATATTCCAAGACAATTTAATCAAATTTTTGATAAAATGGATAACTTAGTATTAGATTGGCATTTATCACATCAAGACACCATTACACATGCATAAATCATCAAAAGTTTGTCACAACATATAGATTAGACATCATAAAAAGAATCACAAAACATCTTCACATGTGAACATCACAGAGATCATAAACATGTATTCCATATATATATATAATGATCAATGTATCATCATTGTTTACAAAAATGGTACAAAATGTACATGCCCATAGGCAGGTGAGCCCCCTCATCCCTATAGGTAAAAAATAGGTGTCACACTACCCTATACAAAATGGGCTCGCATGCCTATATAAATACAAAAAATATACATCAAGCACTCATGGTGCCTCTAGAGCACCACCATCAGGTCCTCTATCTAGAGGAGGTGCCCCACCAGCTGGGGGTCCTCCAGGTCCTGGGGGCAGTCACTCAGTCATAGTTTCCCCCGCTACAACTGCTCTGCAGATTAGGGTCTGCAACTCTGCTGGAAGGCCCACGCACTGCTCCAAGACTCCCTAGTCTTGGATCTAAGTCCACATTCCCTCCATAACTCCCTGTAGCACCACCTCCAATCGATGGTGGAAGTCCTCTAACACCCCATCGGTCTCTACTGGAGGAGCATGTGATGGCACTGCACCGGGGTCATCAAATCTGTGTCTCCTACTAGCTCTCACATCATCGGCTGGCCTTACACCAACCTCATCCCTATGACATCTCTCTCCTGCCCGTGGCTCTCCCCGCGATGGTCTCTCGGGCCCCTGACGATCCATCCCTCTGACCAACTCCACCTCTCAGCCTCACGGCCCCACATCTGCAAAAACACAACAAAATGATAACATCAACATCCATCCATAATATAAGCATATGTTAGACTATCAAAATCACAAAACAAAAAGTACACCAACATAATTCTCTAGTCCCAAACATCCCCAGAAGGCAATACCATATCTGGGTCTTGGCGGTAGTCCATCCCACCATACGGGTACTGCAGTATAATCTATGGAATCTGGTGCCACACACGCGCCATATCGGCCGTAAAATAATGGCCACCCTCTCCACCTCCATGCCGTACCAAAATCGATGCCCACCGCATCAGTCGTGGCTCCCTTGCATCCATGGCTGGCAACAACACTCTAGGGCGCAACATGGGGACACTCTCCAAGAACTAAGACACCAATATTGACCCAAAGGAAATCTCACTCGAGTCCACGGCCCGACACCGGTTAAGCTGCCCCATCATCTTGGCGTGCAAAGTCAAACCCCAGGAAAAAAACTCTCCCCCTAATGATCTCTGCATAATCCTCAGTTGACCACCACTGATCCGTTGAGTCCCAAAGGATCCGTAGATCTTCACAATCATCATTGCGATGCAACGATGCACCAATGCATCCATCGCCGCAATCCAAACGACCGAACCTGGCATAAAGTCTGGCCTCGAATAGTACCTTCGTGCCAAGTCTGCCAAGTGGACATCCCCTGGCAACTGGGGATCAACAGGTGGGGCCCTCCCCCGAAAAGGGAGCCTGGTCAAAAAATAGACATCCTCCATAACAGAGAATGTTAGTTGCTCCCCCCGCACAATGCAGCACTATTTCTCAGTGCTCCACATAGAAATCATATACTACAGTAGGTACTCTGACGCCCGTATTAGTGGGAAGTTGAAGAACTTCAACAACCCACAGGCTACCAAAGGTCCCCGAACGCTCGACTCATCTCTCACCTCCTCCCGGACGCACTCCCAGTCCCTCTCCCTCCAGTGGACTGGCATCCTAAAATGATCACCTACATTCAAACAAACAACATTTGATCATCCATCACTATTCATCAACCAAAAAACAAAACTTCAAAAAATACAATTTTTTTCTAAAACCCCCAGCTTTGCCCCATGTGTGCAGCTGTCACCCCCCACAGGCGCACACATATGCGCGCCTATTCTTCGCACAGTTGCACATCAATGCATAGTTGTCGAAGAAACATATGTGCATCAATGCACACCTGTCACACCCACAGGCATGCATTCATGTGCACCTATTCGCTACACAGTTGCGCACAAGTGCGCAGCTGACAGAGAAACAGCTACGCACAAGTGCACAACTTTTCTTCAAACAAGCGCGCATCAAATGTGCACCTATTTTCTTCACTCACGCACTCCCATGTGTGGTTTTCCTCACTACATCTGCGCACCTTTTCACAGGTATTCTTCGATCACCCACGCACTTGGGGGCCCACCCTCACAAAATCCCCTAGTACGGCCATCCATACACCCCTGCCCATAAAAGAAACCCTAACTAATATGCAGGAGAATGTGATTACTAACTTGGCTCTTGCAAATCTTGGATCAGCTGGCTCGAACTCTCATAATCTCCAAATCTCCTCTAAAAACCTCTCGTCAACTCACTATGGTAGCAGGTACAAATGAGGTGGCATTATGGGCCCTACAACTATATGTTGGTTGTGGAGCCTGATTATCTTCCTGATTCATAGGTCCTTGATTTCAGCCGTGTTTATACCCCATGAAGTATTTACACCCCAAAAGTATGTACACTCTTCCACACGGGGGAGTGCAGAGGAGGACGTACCCCCTCTGCGGGGTCCTAGGGGTCTGGGGACAAGCGGAGGTTCGGGGGCAAAGCCCCCGAAGAAAAAATTGCCTTGTAAATGTATATTGTAATTTCATTGTAAATCTGGACCGTTCATTATAAGGTCGCAGATCTAATGGTAGAGATTATGTTAGGGTTTTTTTCCCTAGAAGGCAACCCTCTTTT